>OMKQ01018689.1:1517-12057 GCA_900302335.1 Phycis phycis
GGAGAGGAGCAGAGAGAGAGAGAGAGAGAGAGAGAGAGAGAGAGAGAGAGAGAGAGAGAGAGATTAAACATTGCTGACTATAATGCTCCTACACAAAGACAGTACATGTTTTCTGTGGAAACATGGCGGTCCAACATGGTAGCCTCTGTGGAAGTCTCTCCCACTCCCAATAAAGATATAAAGGGCTGATTCTAAAGTAACGAAAACATAACAATTCTTGTTGGATTATAGCAACACTACTGATTATACTCAAGTGTTGAGGTGTCCATAAGCAAGACACGTAATTCTGTAACTGCTCCTGGACGCCTTGCATGGTTGATATCACTGCCAGCATGTGAATGTGTATGAAAGGGTGAATGAATGAGTGTAAGAATGTGTCGTGCAGAAATTGTAATATGGTTTGAGTGGCCACAGGTCTGAATAAGCGCGGTCCATTGACCGGTTACCTAAACACATACAAGCACGCTTATTATTAAGTGACGTTGCGTTATGTCTCCCCCTGGTGACCACCCAGTGGTAACTGCAAGTCCTGCTAACATGCTATTTAAGGCTCTACTGTAATAAAGCACACATTTTACAGGTTAAGATATGTTACATAGATTTTATTAGCTTTTCAAGTAAATTGGTTTACAGAGTTTCATGTGGTATCAGAAGTGTCAATAACAACTCAACCACCACCTCATTTCGTTACCTGAATCTTGTGTTTGAGTAATGACAATGAAGTTGAATCTCATCTCATCTCATCTCATCTCAACTCAACTGGAATAACATGTGACGGGTTATTTAAATTATGCATAGAATTTGTTTTGTCGGTTTCCTCTCCCCACTATGAGGACAACACCAAACAAAAAGACCCACGTTTAAAGATAAACAGAGAAGCTTCGCTGTACACCGAGTCTGGTCCGATGGATGGTGAGATTTCAGTGGTTCTGGAGGACCGGTTAGACAAGTGATGGGACGGCCACGGGTGGTGCCACTCCAGTGGGTGCCCCTGAGGGTTTGGGAGCAAGGGTCTCGCAGCTAAAGCCCACTAAGACCTTTTCTTTCGCTGTGGTCCTGATGGCTGATTTCTATGTCACTGCTCCCAGAAGAAGACCACACACCACACACAGGTCAAGACAAATAGTGGACAGGCAAGCCACCAAATTCTGAATTCCGATCCATTTAGAAACATTTCTGTGTGCAATGTGTTAGAACTTACCCAGCTCCTGTTTCAAATTTCCTCTCCCTGTAAATTGTACTCTTTGACATTAGGTGGAGAAGGACTATGTCACAGAAGAAGGCTCCCTGTCAGAGAAGAGAACTAAATGAATGAAGTACAATGTTATGACTTGGACGGTAAGCTATGTTGTCTTAAGTTGGGTGAAAGGCATCCTGCTCCAGGATGCTTACAGGGTGACTGCGTACATCGGGGTTCGAAACCCAGAACCTTTCAGTTGGCACAGCCTAACCTCTAGAGTATCATGCCCCCCCGACAACAGCCCTGATTCTGAAGGAAGCTTTTATCAGCGAAGGAAGGTGCATTGCTACATTTGTACATGCTAAATCTCTGAGACAACTACTAACAAGAAGCAGTTACATGATGAATTCTGTTGTTGTCATAAAGCCCTAGTCTAAAATGTACATTTACATTTAGGGCATTTAGCAGACGCTTTTGTCCAAAGCGACTTACAAAGAGTACATTTGTCAGAAGATGGTGAAACACTTCATTGCTGTTAATACAGTTAGCTACAAGTAAAATAGGACCCATGAGCAATTTTGGAAAGGAGAAAACTCCTTCATGAGTGAAGAATACATAGTTAAATGGAAACTAATGAAATAACATAAACAGATGATACTCACAGCACCCATCATGGCCAGACCGGAGGCTATGTTTATCATTGTCGGGATGATGCTAAACATCCCAGCCTGTGGAAGACCAACAAAATAAAACGTTCACTCCAAATGGATGAATCTTTGTTTACCAAAAAGTAGCTTGAAGCCAATTTGACCCACCTTGCCGTATACAATGACGCTAAGCCTTATACCGTGGACTTTGAACAGCGCTCTGCTACGTTGCCCGGCAGCGTTTCGGAAATTCTGGGTGTGTCTGTGTGGATGGCATCACAGCGTAAAGGATTTCAAGGTAAAGGTCACGTGTCCCGTGTGCGGAGTTCAGAGCGACAGTCACCTGAAGTTGAATCCAGATGCGACAGATGTGTTTGAGATTGAGCTGTCCAGGCGGATGAAGTGATATTGGGGATGGCAGTTGGAATAGCCCTTGTCAAGGTCACAGTCCCACTCAATTATAATACCGATGGAACCTCCCTTGAAAAAAAGGTGAAATGACAAAAAAACTTAAACAAAAACTGCAAATGCTGTACATTGTCATGGCTTCTGTATGAACCTTACTAATGCTTCTGAATAATTGCATATGAGTATTTGATTAAGAATCCCATAGACAGAACACAATGTATTCGATGTGTGTCTCAGCAGGAGCTAACCGTACCATGGCAGCCATGTCCTGGAAGTTGTGCCCAGCTCTTTTAGTGATGTCCCCCAGGCGAAATATGGGACAGTAGAGGTTGTGCTTTTCAGCAAATTGACATCCCCTTAGGTACGACCTGTTTGTAGTGTCAAGAACATTGGATCTGAAAGATATATGCAAGATCTAATTAAATAGGGCAGAATCGGGGCGAGTGCACTTCATGCCACTTTTTTTCGTCTTGCATTGGGGATTTGCCTTACTTTGCAAAATCAAATTTGGGAAATTGGATGAAATTCTTAATATATATGGTGAAGTTCTCGGCAGTCGTCAACATCGTCTTTCTGCAAAGAAAATCAAGTTTGGGTATTCAAATCAACCAATGTATTCTGAAGTACAAGACCAAGAAGTGGATGTTTAAACTGCGTTGTGGACTGTGGACTGATCTCCTCGATTATAGTTGTGGGTCGGGGCACTTCTGTATACTTTTTAGCCATTAGAGGTGGGAACCTGGACTGTAACTGTTGTCAGTCCTTGTTCTGGAGTGACTCGAGAACAATTCAAAGAATGTAAAAATGTAATGTAATCATTTACATATATCACCTCTAGAATACATATCAAACATGTTCCTCTATGTTGTCTATCTTCAAAAATAGATACGAGGTTATCAACATACAGCTACAATAAGCTCTTGCTTGCATACTTTGCGTGAGTCTATGCAGCTACTTACTGTTGATCAAAGTGACTCTCAATGGGACACCAGCCATATATTTCACAGGTCCCTTCATCTTTCCGACATCTGCCACTCATGACTCCTAGAGCAAAGAAAAACCATGTGTATTATAAACCATGTAATATATATATATATATATATATATATATATATACACACACACACACACATGAGTCAACTCAAATTTCTGAAAAACACGTACACACATACACACACACTCATACAAATCAGCAGCCCTACCATTTCCAGAAAACATGACACGTCCTTCCTTGCAATTGTCGTCAGTTGTACAGTGGCCGGCAAGCACCTTGGGACTCTGGCAGTAAACACACCGCACATGGTTCACCGAGACATTCGGGTACGTTGCATATTGTCTGGCTCTTTTCAACGCAGTGTTTAGTTTCAGGAGCCTCGTGTCTGCAGCTGTGTCACAGTCGAGAACCACTTCTGTTTTCCTCGCTGTCACTGACGTGACGCTGAACAGAAACACCTACCACCCAAGTGACGGTGTGGACTTGAAATGTAAGGCACTCCAATGCGTACACCGTCACTTATATATGTGTGATTGAGTACCACTTTAATATTCCCCCTAGGGCTGCATACTGTACCGGTGAGTCCAACAGCGCACCAAACATGACACTGTTTACATACCAGCAGCAGTCCAGAAAACCGGAGGCATTTTGCCAAGGACAGATGAGGCAGTGGGGAGGGGAGACAGTGGGAAACAGTGATGTAATTGTGATCCATAGGGGATCTTACGTTAAATTGCCATTGGGAGTTGGCAGTATAATGGTATTGTGATCGTGACAGACAGCATAGGCCTATGGATATTGTAAAATTCCCCATGAGTATCGTCATACATGTCATGATATACATGATGTGGCACAGGATTACTTTCATACTTACATTATTTCATACTTTCATACTTTCAGCATTCACTCACAACTATCCCTACCTCAGCACACAATCCTAGCTGCTGATTTGGTGTCTCTATGAAACTGGTCACAATAAAAGTTATGGCTTCACCCTAGAGATAGAAAAAAAAGAAAAAACATTGAACAACCATACTTACAGTCACACTAGGAACTCTGTCAGAACATGCAATGGTAGCCTATGGTCATGATGTTGACTGTATTCTCACCTGTGTCGGAATAGCATAGTCTTCAGGACCCCACACCATCGGACCTGACTGGGTCGTGTTTGTGAACGAGACCCCTTTAAGTTTAGTCACAACGGAGCTCAGAATCGTCTCGTCATTCTCCTGGTAGCCTTTCTTGTTCACAAACACCCACCTTGGATTAAGCAACACAATCCCAGGTCATAAGAAGAAAAGAAAAAACTATACTAAACTATACATTCGTGTCACCGATTTTTCAACTGATTTTTGCTGATTGTTGATTTAGCATTTTGTTTGAGGGTACATTCACACCTTCTTTTAATTATTCACATATAGACATATACAGTACGTCGGCAACTGTTTAAAATACATGAAGCAATTTAGAATTTTCTCTAATTTTCCTGTGAAAGTGAAGACTTACACGTTAAAAAGCCTTATACATAAATACAGAAAATAAACACAACTAATTCCAGAAGGACATGTGATCATGTGGTCAATCAATGAAATGCTGCTCACCCAATAACGTAACCGACGATGGTCAGTTGGATGAGTCTGTACAAAAACCCAACTTTCTTGTTGTCAGCGACAATAAACTTCGCGGTTTTGTAGTTAAACGCCTCGGCGAGGATCGCAGCCATCGTATGATCTCGGACGGCCACAGTGAGCTCACAGTCTACATAATGTACCGATAGCCGCTCGCCGCCTCAGGCTGAAGTCCCGCGGGGTCTGCAGGGTCCGCGTTCATCCTGTTGTTCTGCAGGAGAGGAGAGGCAACAAAACAAATGTTAACATAATATTTGCATTGAGTGTTCTGCGCTTGTTTTGTATTTACATTGTCAGCTTCTCAACAATTTTTGCAAGTGAATTGGCCTTTTAACAGTAACATCAATATATAAGTAGGTAGGCCTATATACCTGTTATCACTACGCTATAACATGAAATGCATGCGCCGTTCCCATTTACTATAGTCTCCATTCAAGTAACCCACTATTGGTACTGCTCACGGGAGCATTTTCTCATTCAAAATCACTTCTAGATGGGTGCCCCCCCCCCCCCCACACACACACACACTCTCTAGTCATCGTCTTGCTCGTGTGGTGTGTGTGGTGTGCGCCACCTCCCGACACTTATCGTCACGGTTGTACTTCCAACATAACTTCCAACATTAACATCCACAACGCGTAATGTACCGTCGATCTTTTTTTAGAGAGCACGTAAAGGCCGCTTGATTTCATTGTATTTTCTGAGGTGCTTATGGGGATGAAAATGGGAACGGCGCATGCATTTTCAACCGAAACAAATTCTCCCATGTGACCGCCGTCTTCCAAGACCTCAACTGGCTTCCTGTAGTGGCTCGCATCAAATTCAAGACGATGCTACTGGCCTACAAAGCAGTCAATGGAACTGCTCCTACCTACCTCCAAACACTAGTGAAACCCCACGCCCCTGCTGAGCACTCCGCTCAACTACCTCAGCTGGTCGACTGGTACCCCCATCACTAAAAGGAGGAAAAGGTCGGATGGCGAAATCTCAGCTCTTCTCTGTTTTGGCACCGCAGTGGTGGAACGAGCTCCCTGCCAATGTCAGGACTGCAGTCACTCCCCATCTTCCGGACGAGACTCAAGACCCACTTGTTCAGAGTTCACCTGAACCCTGCATAACTATCCTCATGCTCTTATTTGTTGTATGTCCTGGCACTTTAATCTTTGTAATTTCGCCTTTTGTAACTTGGCACTTAGTCAGAGATGTTGTACACTAGCAATGGTTAATCTAGCACTTGAAATGCTTGAAACCTGTTCTGGTAACTGTCTTACTGTAGTAGCAGCAATGAAATGTTTCACCTTCTGATGACAAATGTACTCTTTGTAAGTCGCTTTGGATAAAAGCGTCTGCTAAATGCCCTCAATGTAATGAAGGAGACGGCGGACGCAGCCAGAGAGCGAAGCGCAGGTGATTGAGTGCTGATTGCTGTGTTGGTTCAGAATCAGCGGGAGCGTCACGCCACATCTTTTGATCGTGAGTTAAACATTTTATTTGAGATGTAAAGAATTGTATGAAATAAAAGAAATAACTGAGCCAGCCTTTTTGGTTTGTGGACACGCATCGAAGATCAGACCCCCGCTGACTAGTGTCACCTAATTTGCCTTGAAGGTGCCACTACAATAAATCAAAAGAGAACGTGAAGATCGACCGTTGCATTGAATTGAAATCCATTGGATCAAACGTGCCATGAGAGTGAAAGCCGTGATTTCTACCTCCGTAATGAATGAAATAAATGATTTGACTGTGAAACATGACGGATGAAAACGCCGGTGATACTGGCCTCGCGGAGAAAGGCGAGGATGATAAGTTGTATCATGACATCGGTGGTGCAAGAAGAACAAAATTAAGGCAGCCCATCTTAAAATCAAACCAGATCGAGGAGCTCTTGGGAAAGGAGGCGGACTATCGAGACATAAAAATAAAGATGAAGGATTTCAACGCTGTGTTTGAGACGTTCAAAGCGCTCAACAAATCCGTTCAACGGCGTTTAAATGCGAGGAACTGCGCACTGACCAGGAGCAATGGTTTCAGCCAAAGTTAGAGAAATTCGAGGATTTCATTCAAAAGTTATTATTGTGGTGCAAAGATGCCAAGGCAAAACCCCGCAGCGACGGTGCGGCTGCTGAGGAGGATGAATGATCTCCGCTGGACAGTGGCAAACGTGTCAAAACAAAGCATCAACTTCACACAGTGCGCGCTCTGGCGCATCATCAGCATCCTCCGCGCGCATCAAAGAGGAAACAAGGAGAGCAGCCTTGGTGGCAAAGGCAGCCGCATTGAGACAAAAGCAAGCACTGGCATTAAAGGAGGCACAGCTTGTCGCTGAAAAGGAGGAGCTACGGATTCAAACTGCCCTGGCAGCGTCTAATGCAAAGATTAAAGAGGTTTCTGAACCAATTGATGGGATGAATGAATATCTTGATGAAGCAGTTGTTTCACATGTTCAAAAGGGTGTTGATGTGCAAAAGGTGACAATTCCCCCCACATATCCCAC
The DNA here is from genome assembly GCA_900302335.1 of Phycis phycis. Classification (NCBI taxonomy): domain Eukaryota; kingdom Metazoa; phylum Chordata; class Actinopteri; order Gadiformes; family Phycidae; genus Phycis; species Phycis phycis. The sequence continues at coordinate 8,869 of OMKQ01018689.1, forward strand.
GCAGCCTCCAGTCTCAGCACTGGGAGCCAAACCTAAAGTTAAAGGGCCAATCACGATGCAAGAGCCCAACACTGGTCATCAACGAATAATAAATCATGACAATGAATTATATGCTGTTCTAAAGAGGCAGATGGATATAACAGAATTGCTTGTCAAACAACAGCAGTCAACTCGTTTACCTCATCGTGATGTGCCTGTGTTTTGGTGTTTTGTGGTGACCAGTTTGATTTCAGATCTTTTTTGAAGGCATTTGAACATGTTATCGACTCAAAAACTGACAATGCAGATAAACTCTTCTTCTTGGAGCACTTTTCAAAAGGTGAGCCACACGACCTGGTGAAAAGTTGCCAGCATATGCCCTCCAGCCGGGGTTATGGAGAAGCGATGCGCCTACTGGAGGACTGCTATGGAAAACCACTTAAAATTGCAACAGCGTTGGTTGGTAAACCAACGCTGCAGATTAAACCTGAGGATGCCAAAACCCTCCACAGTTTTTCCCTTTTTCTTGTGACCTGCATGAATGCTTTGGGAGATGTTGACTATATGGAGGAACTGGATAACCCAGCCAACATAGTGGTGATTGCAAAACCCCCATATAAAATGAGAGAAAAATGGAGAGCTGTTGCTTTTGACATCTTTGGCGACCTGCACGGAACAGCAGGTGAAGGAAAAGAGAAATACCCATTGCTGTAAAAATGTCAAGGAAAGAAAATCCAAGAGGCAGTAGTTTTGCCACCAGCATGTCATTGTGCAGTGAAGCTCAGTACAAGCAACAGGCCCACCACATCATGTAACAATGCTGCTCTGACCAGGCCATGTCTGTATTGCAGGAAAGATCACGCAATGGCTGAGTGTCACCAAATCCTATAAAAATCACACAAAGAAAAGCTGGACTTTTTCCGAAAGAATGGCATATGTTTCGGCTATCTATTGAAGGGGCATCTTAGCAAACATTGCAGCAGAAGAATGACATGTCAGGTGTGCTCACAAAAACACCCAAGCTTGTTGCACATTCATAAAGATGGAAATGTTACAAAGCAAACTAACACAAGCTGTCAAACCGAATACACTGAATGTCAACAAACAATTTCAAGTGCTCTCGTGGGTCTGGATGAGGAGGCATCTCTTGCTACTGGGGCCGGAGACAGCTGCAGCCTGGCAATTCTTCTAGTGTGTGTCAAAGCAAAACTGGGGACAAAGATTGTGGAGACCTATGTGTGGCGGCACGAGGTATGGGGGATGCCTTTTAGGGCAGTATTAATAATTTTAATTGTTGCCAGACAACGCCACCCTGGGAATTTCACCCAGGGATTTCTTTTAAGTAGACTAACCCAATGAAGGAAGGCGCTGAGGTCCGTTATGCAATGAGGCAGAGACAGCAGTTCAATAATACAAAATGCTTTTATTTAGACACGTTTCGGTCCTAAAACCAATGTAAAAACAACACTCACTGAGGGGAAACACAGGGAACCAATCAGTGTTGAGACCTACTGTGAGAAACTGCATCCAAAGGAGAGGGGGATCCCAGGGACACATGCGAAACAAATAAAAGTAAAAGAATCAACCAAGTGCAAACAATACAAAGGGGACACCGTGACCAGGACACCAATCCACCACCGTAGGCTCAGCACCTGAATGGGGGAGACCAGAGAGCAACCAACCAGGAACAAACAATGAACTCAAAACAATAACAATTAATAACAAAAGATATCAATCAATTAAATGTACAGAATCTACAGTAAACACAATGAGAAAATAAGCAAAACCTATATAACCACAAATGAGATGCAACCCAAAATAACCCAAAAGTAAACACAAAACTAACAGGATAATCGTATTTATGGGTTGCAACAAAATCAATTACAAGGGAAATTAAAGAAATTACCACAAAGGAACAAAATGTATGTCCCGTACTGTCCTCTCACACGCGCGCACACACACACACGTACTTTAAGATGTGGCTACACCAACAGTAAAAGAGCGTTGCTGAGCCAACGCTTTGCCCCGGCAGCAACAGGGCAAACTATCGCCAGCCGAACGAACAGGCATGGCCATCAGAGGCCGAGTCGGCCCTGGCGAGGGGGGGAGTGTCCGACTCAAGGCTAATCACAGCCAGGCGAAGCAAAACAGTTCCAGTGAGGCACAGCGATCAGTCCAAATAATAATGTCGTTAAATGAGGCAAGCAGAAGCAAAGAAATAAGCAGAAGCAAAGCAACAAGCAGAAGCAAAGAAACAAGCAGAAGCAAAGCAACAAGTAGAAGCAAAGCAGCAGTGGTTCTACGGGGTGGATTAGCCGGCGCTGCGCCGCTACTGTCAGTCACCCAGTCAGGCAGTCAGGCAATCCCAGCCAGCAACAACACCCAAGCGAGCCTTCATGGACAATAACTAAAATTAGCACTGGATGGGCAACATACGGGAGAAATGCAGCCGCGGCCGGCAGCTCACCTCTCACCGCAGGGAAGCGGACATGGAGGACGCACAGGAGTCACGTGACCCAGCCTCCGGCAAGCAAGGGGCCGACAGGTGCTCTACGCCCGCCTTTAAGTGGCAGTCGCCCACCGTGATTGGTTGTCACCATGACCACTACCTACATGTTGCCACATATGCATTCATCGATCCAGGGAGCTCCAGAACTTTTTGTACTAATGCACTGGTCAAACGTAGAGAGTACCACACTTTTCTTTTCCTCTTCATCTTCTTCTATTTTGTGATTTTAAGGTTTCAGGTAAGTAGGTAGATTTGCAAGTAAGCAGGTAGATGAAAAACCGGCTGCCTCTCTGGCGTTTGTAGATTTGTTTGCACGGGGTTGGATATTTTTGCGCTAAGCACTGCTTCAGTTTGCGTCTTCGCTTCACTTCCTTATTGCTGTTGTTGTGTGCCGCCTCTTTTATAGTCCGTGCGGCAACTCGGACTGCCGAAAGGTTCCTTTCCGGTTTGCAACATGAGTTGATTAATTATTTCTTTAGTTTGACTTCCCACCTCCCACTCAATCTTCGCCTGGAAACGGTGTGAAGATCGACAGCTTCAAAGGCAAACTTGGTTCTCCTTTCCCTGCTGCGTTTGACTTTCTGCCTGTTCCTCTGCAGGTAATAGGACAACGAGCCGCCTGACGTCCCTGTGAAGGACGGTGGTTTGGATCTTTTCCCTCCTGATTTTGGGAATTGACTTGCCTTTCAGAGCTCTCGTGA
>OMKQ01018702.1:7443-19451 GCA_900302335.1 Phycis phycis
AATACCCGCCATTATCAATCGTAGGATCCAATGTGCGACTGTGCATGCTGGGACTGCCATGACGTCACTAGACAGGGCGGGGCTACTGCTTCATGACGCTCTTTGTTAAAGAAACAGGTCAACTCTTCTTTAGTACAGTATGTAGTCTGCAATAACTAGATAGACGAATGTAGAATTGATTACAGTAGAGTAGAAACTACATTATCCCATCCATGCAGAGTATTGTATACATCTTGAGACAAATACTGCAGTGTACTACTGGGATGGATATGGCTAAATTGACAGCCATAATTGTTGGTTTAGTGAAACCAACAAAAGTGAAATACACTGCAATTAGTGTAATAGGGTATGTTAAACCGATAAGGTCTGTGTTAATTTATTTTTTTCCCCCTGTAGGCTACACACGGAACTTTTTCCAATTAAATATTAACATCTTCAGATTCTATACTTATTTTCTCCTCTAGGTGTCACTGATAACTACCGTTATATCATATCTTCCTATACGAAGTGTTGATTAGGCCGACTACATTCTCAATCAAGTGTGTGTGCGTGTGTGTGTGTGTGTGTGTGTGTGTGTTAGGTGTGGTTGGTCAGAGCAATAGATACAAAGTTTACAATTAGCTTTACAGCCGTAATAAATAATAAAACGTAAATGTGGAGAAAAGGGGAACGTGGGAGAGTATGTTGTTGCTCTTGTGATTATTTACATATGCAACATATACATAAACATAAATTGAATATAAACTACGAGCATTAATAGCTACATCATCTTTTTATACCATTCTGATTTAAAACAATTAAAAATGCTACAATGGTTTTATTTTATGGTTGGTGTTTCATTTGTATTCTTTTTTTATTAAGCAATAACACCATACCTCACTGCAGATTCTTTATTGTAAATATATTTTACTTAACGGAAGCCAAAGGTAAGATAACATTCACAAACACATATATCTAAAAAGCTCCCTTGTGTCCTCTGAAGTTAAACTATTTTGCCCCTTTGTCATTCCACGGCAATTCTCCCTGGCTCTGGTGTGGTGAGATTCTAGATATAAAGAACCTTGCGTGAGCACGACCGTGACCATGAGTACGGCTCATTGTTTTCCGAACAGCAGGACTGTGCGGCTTTCCACCCTTAATTGTATCCACGTACAGTTCTTTGTGTGGGCACTGTACTGTAGCTGGAAAAACTGATGTGCTTAATGTGTGAGCAACAGAAAAACAAATGTCTAGCTTTGTAAGTAGCTCCCATGGGAACTCTCTCTGTTAAATCTCGACAATTTGCGCAATTGGCTGGGGAATTCATTCCCAATGCAAAATCCTGCAATGTAGGGTAATTTCTGGACGGGCTTCTCTGTGATTTCCGTAGCGTACGCCTGGCAGTGTCCACTGGAACCACGCACCGGCTCCAAGAATGAAAAGGAAGTTCTAAAATGTCTGGAAAGTGTTTTTTTTTTTCCTTTCTACTTTCTCTTTCCTTTTCTACTTGCACTTTGCCAATCAATACTCACGGCAGTCTCAGAGGTCCTGACCTTGCAATACAAACATAAACAGCCCCGCTATTAGTGATACAAACACAATTTGATAATATTTTGTTGAATTTTAAGATTATGTAAAGACCACAGGTCACGCGCCTACGTGAAAGACGTTTCCTGTGTTTTTCAAAATACATAAAACCTGAAACTTTAATAACAGAACATTTTAGCATTAATGCTCCCACGCAGCATATTTTGGACTTCAGACCAATGCTTCCCAAACCAGCCGACTTCAAGAGATATGCATGGAGTTCCAAGGGGGTACGCAGAGAGACGCAAGAACAATAAATACAAAAATAGCACGCAGAAACGCACAATAGCTTTTTGTGTGAAATCCAGGCTTTTTATAAAACGCGGTGTGTGAAAACATAGATGTTCATTCTAAATCATTTAGTTATGAGCAAAAAATACCAGCAGTATGATAATAGCCATTCTGAGAATGTTTCTCATGTGGGAATAGTCACAGCTGCTTTGCACTTCCCCTCATCTCGCATGCATCAGTGCCCACAGTTCTCCGGGTGAGAAGAAAGGCCGCCATCATGCTTGGTCGGGTCCAAAAGAAAGGCTACAGAGCGGCGCTCGCCGCCGCTTATTTAAATCTCAACACGCCGGCTCCTCCGAGTGCTCCCATTGATCTGCATTTAAAAGAATCGTAATGGGCGACTAAAGTGCCACTGCTCCTAATAGCGTGGGCTGTGTACAGCTTCAGGGGTCCCCTAGTAAAGAGCGCTGTAGGTAGGACGTAATATAGGGTGTAACGGTGCCATGAACACCAGGACTTGCCACGTTGAACGCTCCGCCGTGTGCTGGGAAAGATAGAGTAGGTAGTCAAGTTACGCTTGGATAAGCTCAAGAAAGCTAAGATGAGTGGATTTGAGTTTAATTAAGTGAAAGTGAAATGGAAGTTCTTGATTGTGCTATAGGGCTATATTCAATTAAAATGAAGTAGTAACTAATTTAATAGTTTTTCCTCATTTTAAACACTTCATAATGATGCAAATGAACAACGCCATTGCACAAGGAAAAAGTGCTAAATGATCCCAGCTCTGTCTGACGTACCTCTTTGTAAGCAATATATATTGCCAGAATCCCCATTTATTTGTTATCTTGAATAATGTAGTAATAATATTAAGAAATGTAACAATCAATGCGGCTCTGACCGTCATTGAAACTAGTGATTTGTTTGCAAATAGATTCTGATAGTTTTAATCATTGTCAGGCCTGTTCTACATTTTTGCACTTTTGAAATGATTGGGTCACACTTAACCTAACCAAACCTAATTCTACCTTAATTAAACATTAAATAGTTGTTCATGCAGTTATAAGCAATAACTAACAGTTAACTAATGGTCTAGTAATCATTTAGTAATGGTGTTCATGTTAACTAATGTATTACTGTATACATTATTTAATAGGGCTAGGGATAAACCTAACCCTAACCCTATCCCTTATCCTAACCCTTATGCTAATGCTATATAATGATACTTATAACCGCATTAACTAATGTTAATTAATGCTTAATTAACGTACCCTTATTGTAGAGTGTTACCATGGATGGTCTGAAAGTTTCTACTTCTAAACCGGATTTGCCAAAGTGAAAGAAACGCCATTATCTACTGGCTGTGGGTGAGTTCAAAGATTGAAACCCTCGCCAGACACGCTGTTAAATTTAGAGCCTGGAAATTCTTTACGAGTCGCGCGCTGCAAGACACTTTCACGACATTCACCTTTCATTTTCACGGTGTGACCTCCTGCAGGGCGCCAGTGGCCAACCGTTTTACTGGTTGGCATTAAACACTTCCTCTTTTTAGGTTGGACCTACAGTAACTGTAATCTGATTGAACACACATGCAAACCAGCAGAACACCGCGTCCCTGGTCATGGAATCGGCACAGGCCTTTAGTGGCAGATTATGGACAGGTCTGTGTGGCCTGTTGCTGCCAGACCAGTAACACGATGATCATTTTGCCATACATGTCACTGATCTATGACTGAACTATACTATATATACTATTTTGTTGTTAATGGTATATTTTAGTAGTGGTATTTCTAAAAATACTCAGAAGAGGAGGTTTTCACATTTCATTTAGATAATTTGATAATTGACGTTCAACAATCATACAAGCACGTTTATAGAGAAAATTATTTCCCTAACTTAGATTTTCCGAAAACACTTAGGGCTTACATATTTATCTTCAAGATAAATGTGCCTGAGTTGAAATAACCTTGAAATAACCTTTTCTAGGTAACTTTTTAGTTTTTTTTGTTTCAATGCTGCTGCTTTTCCACTATGGTCTTTGTTTGGATTTCTCAAGACATGTCCTGAGTCACAAACATTACTGGAAATGTTTGTGAATCTTATGCTGCAAGAGCTACAGCAATCAGTATGGTGATAATGTCTTTCCACCAATTCAAACAAACAAGGGGGTGAGGACAGCGGCAAGGCACAGATAACAATAATATAAGATTACAGAGCCTGCGTAGACAATGAAGTCACAGCCATTCGTTCGGAATCCAAACTATTGCCCCTGACTTCATTATATCTTTTGTATTCTGCATGGCTTCCATCTAAACTCAGGATGATGAGACTGTAATTGTATTTTGTGTCGAGTACAAAATCTGACATATCGCCATCAAGACGGATGGAAACTCAGAGTCGTTAGGTGGATTATTAAGACGCAGTCAGAGGGCATGGGAAAAGACTTTTGGCAGAAGTTACCCTTCAAACATGCATGAATGAGTAATTACAACAGAGCTGGACGCAGTTACGTCCCGCCAATTAGTGTATGTCAGGTTGCGTTACTCTGGACCGGCGGCCATTACCGCGGTAAGGGTGCTTAGCGAGAACAAGGACTGAACCACTGGAGATGAATGAAGTGATCGTGACACGAGTTGTTCAGCGAAATTGCGTGTCAGAATTCTGCAACATTTCTACTTTCTTTCCACTTCCTTCTTCTTTTGTGAAATCAGTGTTCAGGCATTGATTCGTGTTCTATTGGTTCATTTCCATGTCCAGAACCCCATACAGAACAAGGGCTTCGCATTGGGTGGTCCCTCTTGCTTTTCAAGGGGTCTACCACCTCAGTCCAATGGAATTGTTCGACATGTGGCCAGCCGCTCAGTGGGTTATGTAACGTGTATCAAATGCACGAGCTTGTTGAAAGAGGAAGGAAAAAAAAGACGACGTCTAATTTAATTTTCTCCTCTGGTGTTTTTATTTATATTTCATTGTGCAGCTAATTATAGTCACGTCCACATTATCCCCACTATCGTGTCTGACAGCAACTTACAGCCCTCGGCCGGTCTGCTGGCCACCGTGACAAAGCAGCAACCCGCCACCACTGGGGGATTAAGACTAGTTTAGGGCCATTTAGCTCATGTGTCCAGATTACTGGAAAACAGCCCAGATAGCTTAACATCAGCCGGTCAGATTGATATCACATTTCACCTGGGGCCAGGGGAAGCTGGGCTGTAGGCCTCCATCACGCTCTGCGAGTAACAGAGCGGTGGATGCAGACACGTGGACACGTTCAATGGAAAACTACAAGCTCGTTGACGCCAAAAGACGTTAAAGCCAGAAACCCAGGTTGTTTTGTCTTATTTAGACAGGCTTTAAAGATATGAGAGTGCTGTAGCTAAGAATCAAGAGCTGGAAAGAGAGAGAGCAGGACCGAGCAGGGGAACAAGATTTTGAAACTAAACAATGAAGACAAACGTCCCGCCCTCTCCATTTAGCATCGCATTTAACGCGCGTGTGATTGACAGTCAAGACGGAGTCCCCCGAAGCACTCTGGGAAGAGGTGCCCTAATTGGTCACAAATGAGCAGGGAGTGGTCTAAAATCTAACTCATACAGAGACAGGTGCAGCCACCTCGAAACAGATGCTAGCTGATGGATTTCTAACAATAACCATAGCCCCTGAATTTTACCCACAGCACCTTTAACTTTCACTCGTCTCCAAATCATTTCTATGATACACTGAAAGGAAGTGCAAAGAAATAAAGTTAACTTCCTCAGCATGAATGTATAGAACGACCAGGAAGAAGATTTTAAAAATATTATATTCTTTTCTGAGACTATATTGCCTCACACCACAGTTTAGAGACAGAAGAGGGATTTCCCAGGATGTTGTTTTATTTTGCTGTTATGACAAAACATCAGATCAGGTCAGATTGAATTTAATCAGGACCAATACAAGTTGAAGGACCAATACAAGTTGAAGTAGAGCACACATTGGAGAGAGTTATTGACCGCAGTCAAGAGGAAGAACAACACTAGAACAGGTCTATAACGTATCAGTTATGATATACTATAATAATAAACAATAACAGAAGCCTGGCTTTTATATAAAAACAGAAGAGACAGCAAGTGCTAGTATGACATTGTAAAATCTTCATAGTGCTGCGAGAACAGACAGATACATTTGGTCCATTTAGTTTTGTCAAGAGCTAAACCGATCAAATACAGAAGATGCTTCTTTCAAAATGTATAAAGATCTGTCATTGATTATTCCTAAAACAATGTAGGCCTTGTTAACCAATGGTAACCAATGCTGTCTGCGGTCCATTCAGTCTTTTCAGTTACTCTCTGTGTGACCCTGTGACCCCGAACACCAAGCTACGTGGTAGCGTGGAAGCGTTGACTGACAGGCACATGGAGTGCTTGTGATTTTCAGACTCGCTTAATTGATTTGATAGGCCTCAGATGCTATATACAAGCTATAAAAAGTTATACAAACTATAAAAAATGCCCTCAAGGCAAAGCATGATGTCGGTGTAAATATTTAACGATAACATTAAAACAACGATAATATTCGGAATGCTTAACATCGTATTTCCCACACTTGATATCACCGTGGGTTGTTGAATATTCCGGTCATTATTCTCTCCTAGAAATGTAAACAAACAACTCATTCGAATGGTGTTCACCACTGCAGCACGTGGACTGTGTTTCATGGTAGGCTGAGAGAGTATCATTAATTATAGCGTTATACCGGGTTACTGCCACATAATTTCCGGTATCTTAATTCAGACGAGGTAATTACAGTCCCAGTCGTGAAAATATGAAGAACATGACAAGAATAACAATGAGTTTGGACGGAAAAGTAGACAAAACAAGATCCCAAACGTGTTACGGTAACGGATATCCCCCTAGCAGACGTCCCCCGCCTACCTCTCACCGCTGAACCTGTAACTGAAAGTCCCGCCCACTTTATAGGCAATAACGCTAATTTGGAGCATCCCCGTTCCAGGCGTTCCGTCGTGGGTAGAAAGCGCATGGGAACGAGGTTATTTCAAAGGGAAGGTGTTGTCCCGCCCCCACCAAGCAGTGGTTGCGGTACTCATCTACTCCCCAGCCCCACTCAACTCTACTACCCTCAACCCTTCTGCACACCGTGCGCACTGTGAAACTTTTGGTTTCAACGTTTTTCATTGACGCGCGGTAACTGGCCAACGTCAACATCAATCGGGAACAAAAGGTGAGCAAAGAACAATCGTTGAAAAAAAAAAAGAGCTTAATTGTCACATGGCGAATTGCATGTTGATAGTTTGTATTGAACATCCCTTTACCTAGAAAAACGTTTGATGAGGGCATGAGGCCAGCACTGGCATAAGTACAACTTACATCTGGTAACATTACTGTTACCGTGCCGATTTTGTGTGGCTCGTTGTATTTCTGTTGTTATGATCATTATAGGACACTGATATGAGCTACTATGCAAGCTACTATGTCTTTACTCACTTACAACTTCATTCAGCTCTATTTAGTCATTATAACTCATGCTTTATCTTGCGGTTGCCTTATTCACGAAGAGTTGCAACAATGTCTGTTCTTGACTTTTGCACCAATTGTGTGAACATACATATTAACAGAACATACATATCAACAATATTATTAATATTACCATAAAAGTATCGTAACTGGTACACAGAAGTTGGTTTATATTTAATCAAAACTCATTGTATAGATAGTTAGGCCTATCTATAGCTATATTACATAACATGGCACATTGATACATATAATAGTCTGCCTGAAGTTGAAGATGACCTATGTTTCAATGTTTTTTGAATTTGTACATTTTGCTGAAAAAGTATTTTGTGTCAATGGGCAGTTGTAGTTTAGTTGGAGTACTTGGAGACGCGTCGCAGCAGGTTTTGCCACACACTAAGGTAAACAAGGGCTTAGAAGATGTCTTTTGAAAAGGATACGTGTGCAATGGCAACACCGTTCACAGCCCACCAACTCCCACATCTGCACCGGCATTTGTCAGGGAAACACAACTGAGGCTGAAAAGGAACAATAGCAGTGCACACAAAGAGATGCTCCACAGTACACATGTCCTAATCATGTAAGTGGTGCTCATTGTGTTGTGAAATACGAGGAAGACCTAGTGGCTTCATACCCGATTACAAAAGGCACGCGGTGACATCGTGTCTTGTGATCGAGGCGAACGCCAAAGCAGAGAGCTGAGGCAGGGGAAAGGAGAAATAGAAAACACCTGGTCTCCAATAGAGCCTTGACATTTGAAGTCACAGAGATCAGACGCTTCACAGATTATGTTTGCGTGTTTTCTTTCTGCTGTTCCTTCCCAGTCTCTGTCGCCATCGTCGTCCAAAGAGACCTTTGTGAGACCTCAGCTGCTAAAGTTGCGAGTGTCTCGCCCTCCGCGTGCAACGAGATTTATTGCGAGGGGACTCATTTGACTGCAGCGATGCTAACACATTATCTTCAATCTGCAAAACATCCCCCACGCGGTATGGCCTATGCAGCAGGGGAACAGGGAGAAGCCGACACACCCAATGGGCCTTTTTCTGCATTCGTTCTCCACTCTAAATATTCAATCACATGTTTATATTGATTTCCATGCTGCCCAATATTCCATGTGCGCTTAATTATAAACCATGGTTTGAATTCACTCCTGCCAAAGGAATCGGCATTGAAAAATGAGCCATAGGAAGAAGGAGCCATTATGCAGGTTCAAAACCTTGTCAAAAGTGTTGTTGCTGGTTGACTGACAACTTTTGCACTTCATTTCACTTTCCACAGGCGTGGGGTTGAACATCTGATAAAGTGAGCAGGACTTCTGTTGTGTTAAAAGGTGGCGTCGAATCGCTGGACACAAAACATGGCCGTCCAGAGAGTGGCGCTGTGTTTGCTTTACGTGATGTTGTGCCTGGATATCTGCCTCGGCCAGAGGGACTGCACGGGCGTGGACTGTCCTGTTTTGCAGAATTGCATTGAGGAAGTGCTGGAGGTGGGCGCCTGCTGTGCCACGTGCACGCGCCAGGGATGCACCTGTGAGGGGTACCAGTACTACGACTGCCTCCGCGCCGGCTTCCGCGAGGGGAAAGTTCCACACGGAGAGTCCTACTTTGTGGATTTTGGAAGCACCGAGTGCTCCTGTCCACGCGGAGGAGGCAAGATCAGCTGTCGTTTCATTCCATGCCCGGATGTTCCCTCGAACTGCATTGATGTAATACAGCCTGAAGACGGATGTCCGCAATGTGGGCGAATCGGGTGTGTCCATGGCAACAACAAGTACAAGGCAGGCCATAGTTTCCACATGGACCCGTGCCAGATGTGCTACTGCCCTAACGATGGAGGCCGCCTGGTTTGTTCACCCATTCCTGGATGTGATCCACATGGCGGTAAAAAACTAATGCTGATCCCTCCATCGGAGAACAATGACCCTTTACGAGACGCCAGCCGCCTGCCAGACGACAGACAGACCAACCCTCCGGAGCCGTTTTCCAAGCTGCCACTTGGCGACACTCTACCTCTGTATAAGCAGGACCCACCCGGTTTTGGCACAGACAACTATGACTATACCCTGGCGGAGCCTGCATCTTCCTCGCCGCTGGGCCGGGACCGAGTCCAAGAATCTACGGCATCAGAACCGACGCGCGCGGAGGCCGGCTTCATTTCCTCCACCTCTCCTGATGACAGGAGGCGCGAGGAGCCCGGGGAGACACCAGGAACTCGAGACCAGGAGAGGAAACACAAGGTCAAGGCTCACCGTCAGCTGTTGCGACAGCACGCAAGACAGATCACCGCCGAAGCGCGCAAAGGAGCGATAACCTCGGCGGGGATGACCGCAGCGCCGAGGGTGACCACGGAGGATCCGAGGCTGCCGCGGGAAGCCAGCGGGAAGACCGCCGGGCGTCAGGACGGAGTGGCGCTCGACGCGGCGAAGGACACGCCGCTCTCCGCCCCCGCTGATAAGGACGGCGGACACGGCGGCCGTCACAGGCACACGCCAGGCGGCAACTCCAGTCGCCATGTTGCCTCACGTGCCCAAGGCCACGAGGGGCAAACGGAGGCCCGTGGGGGGGAGCGGCGCCACTATCAGACAGTCCAGTGGAGTCCCACCAGGAGACCACCGGTCAGGATAAGGGAGGAGGGAGACAAGCCGAGGAGACAGGCCCAGACACTGCACAACTACCACACTCAGACTGCAGGGGGAGAGACAGACGGTAGGTAGACCTGTTATTCCTCATTCTTACCTTTTGCAATGGATAGCATAACACTCGTTATTATTATTAGTAATATAGTATAATTATTAGAGTATAATTATTATTACTGTAAAAAATGTTGTGTTGCCTTTCACTTGCTGAAATCCATCATAAAATTGATTACAAAATGGCTGAACCGAAATGGCTCGGATGGCTCTCGGATTAGCATGTGATGATTTGTCATGGGTGACGTTTATATGATGGCGAAAGCGAAAGGCTAGTGCTTTATCAGAAAACAACGTCCTCTTATCGCCCGACATCCTGTGTTTGGACAGGGAATTCATAATCGCTGTGCTCAAACTGGCACCCGTCCAGTGAAAACAATGGTTCATGGAGAGTGTGAGTTCCACAGATAGCATCTATCCACCTTTCTCAGAAGCGCTCAGGAAACGCAAAGATACGTACACCCTGTGTCTTTATCTGAGTGGAGATGGACCTTCTCATCCAATGAGAAGCCACCGTGCCGCCCGCCGCCCTCATGCTGCCGGCGGTCCGGAATCCATGTTCGTGTTTTGTATTTAACCATCAGCGTCTCTTCTGTGAGCCCCTGAGAGCATCACATATCGCATGGAGACCCCCGAGACGGAATGCAGAGCCTGAGAGCGTTACATGAATGACCTGGCAGATGACGCTTACGCTTTATTGAAAACTATGGAAACCAAATTTTCCATGTTTTTCAGAGTTCAGGGAGAGGTTTTCTGTGGCTTTGTGTCCAGTACATTTACATTTACATTTAGGGCATTTAGCAGACGCTTTTATCCAAAGCAACTTACAAAGAGTACATTTGTCATCAGAAGGTGAAACATTTCATTGCTGCTAATACAGTACGAAGTTACCAGAACAAGTTTCAAGCATTTCAAGTGCTAGATTAACCATTGCTAGTGTACAACATCTCTGACTAAGTGCCAAATTACAAAGAGCGGTCAAAGTGCCGAATTACAAAGAGCGATCAAAGTGCCAAATTACAAAGAGTAAAGATTAAAGTGCCAGGACATACAACATACAACAAATAAGAGCAATAACAGCAATAAGAGCAGTAAAGTTTCAAACACAGTCATATATATATGTATATATAGGGATGTGTGTATAGGTTTCATGTTGCAAACTAAGAAAGTGATAGCCCGCTTGCTAACAATGCTTTGCTGTGCTGATTAAAGGGGCTTTACGAAACGGTTTGTTAAAGGAGCAAACAAAACTGCAACTTGAGCAAATCCATCATTTGTATATTTATGTTCAGCGAGTGTGCTAATAGTAGGTTGTGCTGCGCGCTGTAAGCTATGGATGAGTCCACCCCATATCTAGTTCACCTCATTTACTACTCTATGACTTTTGTTGAGACCTGTCAGAATTGTTCTCTGCTTTCAGCGCCGGGCCTCCATAGGAATGCATAGTATGTACGTACCACTGACGAGCTACTATGGGAAGACCCGTGGAGCCAGCCAGATACATTCAATAACATCACATTTGTCATGCTTTGAAATGGAACTGCTGGTTTGTGTCTTTGGGCAATTTTGGACAAGGAACAATGCTTCAGGCTGAGGTCAGGTTTTAGGCGTGAGGTTATGAAGGCCTGTGAATTCATGCATCAACACAGTAAGGTAGTAGCATTCAGCTGTAAATTAGAGCCCTGTGTTTTGATCCAGCAGAAGCATTTGTTTATTTCACCTTCTCTCTGTGTATATCCAGTGTTGGGAAGCCGGTCTGGCTATTCTCCACCTCCCCAGGAGAAGTGACGCTGTTAGGGTTCACAGGTCAAGGTTGCCTGGCGAGAGGGAGAACCATTCCAGGACGGCGACATGTTTGAAGGGACGGCAGGAACAGTCTCGGGGCGATAAGATGCTTGACTAATGTCTCTCATCAATGTAATCAGGGATGCATGCCAGAGGTTGCTATGAATAAAAAAGGGAAAGGAGAACGCCAGCATCGCACAGAAGCAATTATTACCGTCTGAAAACAAATG
>OMKQ01018798.1:1751-12853 GCA_900302335.1 Phycis phycis
GGGGGAGAGAGGAGGGGGGGGGGGGGGGTGTTGACTACAGGATGCAAAAGCTTGCTGCCGCAGTGCAGATGAAGAGCAAATGTTTCACCTTGGGGGGGCTTGACTCGTAAAGTATTAGATGTGAACTTTGTCTTTTGTGTGTGTGTGTATTTTGTGTATTTTCCATCGTCATTAGTCCTCTTTTGGTTTAACCGAGTGCAATGGCGGCGGCCTTCCGGCCATCTATCCCCTCTGAACTAAGAAAGAGTCGTCCTGTGGGAGAGGAGGCTCATCCCGTGGACGACGTAGAGAGGCACAGAGGAGATCCACAGTGTGAACAGGAGTCCTGTCGGTGGAAACAGCGCCTGGAACGTCACCGAGGGAAACAAACGCTTTTTCAGTCAGACGGTCGCAGCCCATGCCGCTCCATCTCTCCAGTGTTATGATTTATGACGTTTCCTGTCTGACTTTATGCTTTCACTGCAGTGAAAAACGGGGAGACCATAATTTAGTGGAGGTAGGATTTATCTAAACTCTGTATATAGGCACGAATATATAATGGCGCGAAACCTCATGCGGAAAAATACACCTGCCCCTTCCATGTAGACCCACATTTGTTGTGGTTTTACATTTCGAAGCTTATCTTTTTACCAATAGCAAGTCTAATGGTCTAGTCTAGTTTAATGGCAGCATGTGGAGAAAATAAACACATTCATATGAAATATGCTGTTCTCAATGCGGCCACTCATGTATCTACTCATGGTAATGTAGCCTGCCTTGCTCACGATCCTCGCCTCAGAGACACATGCAAACTAATAGCGGTGAGCGCTGCGTTCAAGGCACATTCATTTACGTTAAAATGTCAGTCTTTTTTTTAACACGAGGATTTAGATGAGTAATCTACTAATGCTTTAATCAGCACACGAATCCGTCCTTTGACTTAAGATGATGAATGAACACTCCTGCAGCGATCAAAAGAAACATCAACAAAAAACATAGCCTCGCTCCCTGAAGAGCAATAAGGTTTAATTTTCATGAGTAAGAAGCACTGAAAGAGGCAATTTTTCATATTTTATAACAGTCATCTGTATGTGGTATTCTAAATATATTATATATAAGTTCTCAAAGCTAAGCGAGGCTTTCTGAGCACAGAGGCCAGTGGGAGCCCAGTAGACTGCGTCAATGAAACAGAGATAGAGCGCGCGAGAGAGAGAGAGAGAGAGAGAGTCACTCAGGTAGCAACACAGCAACAGACAAGATCATGGTGATGTAAACGTATACAAATAACTTCAGCAGGAAAAGGTTCAGCTATTTTACTGCCCACACACACACTCCCACGGCATCATTAAAACAGGGCATCCTCATTAAAAACCGCTATAGGGGAAGAAGAACACAACACTGTCTGTTATACATCATCATCATTCCATCTGCCCGGTACAACTGAACAGGGGTGAACTGGCTGGCCCATCATTATTGGGCCACCAAAATACTGTTTCAGACGGCCATCCTTCACATTCACATTCACATTCAAGTCATTTCACGAGAGACACATTCATTTCACGGGACTTCAGAGACTTTGGGTGACATTCAATCTAGGCTCCAGCTCTTCCTCGTTTAAAGACGCGATCGTTCGGTTTTCCAGAGCCCTGGGGCTGGCGCACTGCACGTCCGCCGAAAACCCCACCTTCCGGGGGAAGGCGGTGGCCCACCTCCACAGGTACTCTATGCCCTCGTCGCACCGCCAGGGGTTCCCGGCCAGGAACACCTTCACCAGCCCGTCCTGCTCCCCTTCGGGGGGGCACGACACGTTACCCAGCAGGCCGGAGGGGAGGCTCTGCAGTCGGTTCTGATCCAGCAACAGGAGCTCCAGATCCCGGAGGCTCCGGAACAGGTCCGGGTCGAGCTCCCGCAGCAGATTCCGCTGCAGGTACAGTCGCGTGAGCTGAGGCGTGCCGGCAAAAGCGGCGGGCGCGATGGTCCGTATCTTATTATTGACGAGGTTGAGCGACACCAAGTGGCGCAGATGCCGGAGCGTGTCCCCGTGCAGGTCTCGCAGGCCATTATCGCTGAGGTCCAGGTTCCTCAGGTTGTGCAGGTTGCGAAACAGGGACGAGTTCACCCTGGTCAAGTGGTTGCCCGACAAGTCCATGAAGGTCACGCTGCTGTTGGCGGGCAACCAGTCGGGGTGGACCGACTGCAGCCGGTTGTCTTTGAGGATGACGCTGCGAAGCGGCGCGTGGTGGAGGGCGCCCGGCGGCAGATAAGCGAGCCGATTCCCCGTCAGGTCCAAAGTGTTGAGGAGAGGGACGCCCCCGAGGAAGTGGGGCGGCAGCGTCTCCAGGCCGGTGTGGTACAGCTGGAGGTAGGCAAGGCGCGGTGCGACCCGCAGGTGGTCGGCCGACACGGCGCTGAGGTTGGTGGACTGGACGGAGAGTCTGGTCGTGCCTTTGGGGAGTCCGTCGGCGGGGAAATGCGAGAGGTTCCCCTGGTCGCACACCACCCCAGTGCTCCAGGCGGAGGGGCTGCATTTGCAAAGAGCCGGACAGGAGGGGGGCCCCGGGCCCTCAAGATGGCAGCCGTGGTCTTTAAGCACAGCAAGCACCAGGAGGAAGTGGGGGAAGATCTTTAAACCACTGTGGGAAACAAAACAGAGCTGAATTGAGAGTAGAAAAACATAGTACAGAGTTTTGGATTGAAAAACCAGTCAGGTATTTCAGTACAACAAGAGTTGTTGAAAATGTGTGTCGCGTGTGTGTCGCATTCATGAATAAACTAGTCATGAATGATTAACTGTTTCGAAATGTACAACACGTTTAGGTCTCTTACAAGTACTTTCAACTATCCTACGTTGAAAGCCCTGTACTTGCAATGGACAAGACAAAATAATCTTACTTAACTTACCCCATATTTTCGTCAGATGTATTGCGCGATTCTCTAGCGCGGTGCCTTCTGTTGTTTTGTTGCTAGTCCTGCTTGCTTTTGAGGGCCGGTGTTGCGTGGGCAGAAAATGTTGCAAAAGATAAACAAAGCCAAGCCAATGGAGCAGCTCTTTGAAACCAGAGATCATTTTTGCTTTGCAATCTTTATTTATTTAACAACCCAACACTGGTCCATTTATTCACAGAAACACATGTATCATTTTGCCCATGAATATGCCGATTGACCTATAGTGAGCTATATGATCCAATTACATTTTTATCATTTTGACATCCATTTAAAAAACGTTTTTTTGGGATGAAAAATCATGATATACTTGCATTGCTCTCATCTTTTAAATCTGGTGTGTCAGATTACAGTAAAACAGTAAAATAAACATTTCATTTGTTTGGGGGGAAAAAAAGGAAGTCTCAGGAAAGCAAAAAAATAAAAAATAAATCAATGCCAAGAAACGTATGTCAATATCAAACCGCGTCGACGAGTTACTACTCGAGGTTCAGTTCACTTTCTGACAAGGATAGCACCGGGCGTCCGGCTAGAGGCTCCGGCTTGGCACACCGGATCGTCTCTGGCAGGAAAGCCTTTCCCTTGTTCTTCTGAAGCCATCTCCACAAGTACTCTATCTTCTGATCACACAGCCAGGGGTTGTCCGTCAGGTCCAGGCTCTCCTCGCCCAGGGACGGGAGCTGGTCCAGCAGCCCCGGTGGAACGTGCCCCAGCTGGTTGTTTTCGAGTCCCACGACCCTGAGCTGGCCGAGGCCCAGGAACTGGCTCAGGGAAAGCATATTGAGGTGGTTGTTGGCGAGGTACAGGTTGGTGAGGTTGACCATTCTGTGAAACAGCGTCGGGTGCAGGCTGACCAGTTTGTTCCTCTGCAAGTTCAACCTCTCCAGTTTGACCAGCGTGTCCAGGGACTTCGCCGGGATCTTCTCCAGGCGGTTCTCTGCAAGATCCAGACTCTCCAGGCGCGGCAGTTTTTGAAGCCAGGCGGCCGAGACGCCGGTCAGGCGGTTCCCCGACAAGTCCAGCCAGGTGAGGCGTCCGGGAACCACTCGGCCTCGGCCCGCCCCAGCAGGTTGTTCTTGAGCACCAGGGTGGTGAGCGGCGCGTGGCGGAAGACGTCAGCGGGCAGGTCGGCCAGCCGGTTGCCGGTGAGATCCAGGGTGTGCAGGCGGGGAACGCCGCGCAGGACGTCGGGCGACAGACTCCGCAGGTGGTTGCTGTACAGGTGCAGCTCCTCCAGGAGAGGCATGGCTTCGAGGTGGCTCTCGGAGATGCTGGTGATGTTGGTGAACTGGATGGTGAGCATGGTGGTGTTGCGGGGAAGGCCCTCGGAGGGGAACTCCGTCAGGGGGACCTGGGCGCAGAGCACCTCGGCACGCCTCGGGTAGCACTTGCAGAGCGCGGGACACGCCAGCGTGTCGCGGGGGACGAGGGACGTCAAACACAGCAACACCAACGCGAGCCTGGAAGCCATAGCTTCAGAGAAAAAGTGTAGAGACAACAGACGAATGGTTTGAATTGAATGCTGTTCAAATACTAGCCTCGTAGAACACGAATCATTCACAGAGCACGTATGATTTTAGTGTGATAATGTCCGTCCAGGATGGAAATACACTTTGAACCAAGAACCAAGAACTCCGTACAACATTTACAAATGTGTTGTGATGACGTCCAACGGATTACTAAGGAATACACATTTCATGAATGCACGAATACGAATCACTTACTGTCTGAAAATAAATGTAGAGCAGTCAAACGGCGTCTTATATTCGCTCCATCAGTCCCCATCTCCAAAAGACTGGGTGACCAGGGACATGTGTTGGTCAAATGGAGTCACTATTTACTCAGTCAATAAGTACCAGCCTCTGCACAGCCAACACCAAAGGACGTACAGTTCTAGAGAGGTTGTGACGCAAATGTGTGATTTGCATCACAATGGAAAGTCAGCGTTTTGTGAAATTCTTATCCAAAGTAACTAAAATAAATGGTTGTTTGTGCTTTTTAGGCTGCAACTTGGGGACATTTGTCACATACGTCACAAGCTGACAGTTATATTGTCCCTTGTTTTTTTAATGTTATTATTGATTTAGATTTGGGCTTGAGAGATAAAAACAGGGGGAAAGAGTAAAGGTTTGTCACGGTTTCGGCATGTCAATAAGGCCAAAGTTTGCATGCATGGTTTGACATTTTGTAATTCTCGTGGTTTTACGTTGTGCTTGTGCTTGCTGAAAGCCTCACGTCTCTTTTTAAATCTCACCCTGCAATGTCATGCAAGTCTGTTGACGTGGAGACCTGCGTCCTTAAGGGGTTCGCCCAGACGTTTTTCAATGTTTCTATTTTTTTTTTTTGATTAACAATGGTTATTTGTGTTCCAACATTGCAAGATGTGTTTTTTTTTTTCCTCAGATCGTTTCATTCTGGGACAACAATGACTCGAGGTGTGCCGCTGGGTTTTCATCGCGACGATGAATCCACCCTGAAACGCTGCCTGGACGCTCCCCGTTGATCAGCATATCTCCCGCGTGTGCCTGCTATGTCATCAATACGCTCAAAGTGCTGAGTCTTGTCTCAGGAGAGAAAAAACTGAGTGTAATCACGTGACATAATGCAACAAGGCCTCAGCTTGGCTATTCATTTACATATCACATCACCCATATACAGTGTCACGCGCACAGTACATGACACCGGGAGCTCACACCAACGCTGTAATTAAACATCACTTTATTACGTTAACGTGGTTATTCTATACATGCAACGTATTATATCTGGTTTGGCAGATGGATGCATCTTCCACACACAAGTAGGGAAAAATCCAATGCATGCGTGACTTGAAAAACAATGCCCTGACAATGCATGTACTATAATCTAGGAACAAGGAATTAAAAATGAGTCTCTGATATGTGAGGACTCATCTGTGCACTGAACCTGGGGTCATCGTAAATGGTCAAATCCTTTAATAATTAACTGCCAATTTGAAAACGATCTCCTTTTGTCAAATTACTAGAATCTCTGATTAGCCTCAAGCTTAAGAAGAAATTGCTATATTCACAGGATATCCATTCTTCATTTCAGTCTGTCTTCAGGCACTAATGTATGTACATTTATCACTTGATTAACAACTAAACCGCGTTGCACTTTTTATAGACTTGTCAAAAGCTTTTGACATGTCGCTAATTTTATTTTGAAACATAGGTTACGAAAGCATTGGTCTCTGGACTCGGTTGGCTGGTTTGTAAATTACTTGTCTGGAAGAACCCAATGTACACAGTTAATTGATCTTACTTCTGTTCATTTTACCCCTGAGTTCTTCAGGGGTCTGTCCTGGGACCTTTTGCGTTTGCTAACTATTAACAATCTTCACTTCACTTCAAAATCACTGAATGCAAATTTGGTTCTTCACTTGTCAGTCTTTGAACATCATCAGACTGCTTTTTGATCTTGCACAACATCGTTTATTCAGTTTAAAGCTTGTCATTGATGCAAACAAAACCAAGTCATGTTTTTTTCCCAGAGCCAAGAAAGAGCCCATAGTCTTGACAGGTATTGTCTCCCTAAAGGAGAAGGAGGTTGAAAAGTGAACTCCAAGAAATATCTTGGTTTCCTTAGTGATGATTCACATTGAAAATACGACCAAAATCTAAAGCTGAGACTTATTTTTAGAAATGTGTCTTGTTTTTTTACTGCGACCAGAAAAAAACAACTAGTTAGTCTAGTTAGTTACTTATATGCCAGTCCTCAATTAGGGTGCCATTTTATACACATGTGCATCTGGAGAAAGTCTGCAGATGGTGGACATGGTGTATCTTGATGCACTAAGGTTCATTACTATTGCAATAATATACAGTATATGCAATTATATGTCAGCATTGGCTGACCCTCATTAGCCAAGTGCAGTGTCAGCCACTTGCAGATTTATACTTATAAATGTATTCTTTGCCTTCTGTCAACATATTTATCTGCATATCTGTGATGGAGGGATTATTTTTATTTGTTTCCAACGTATAAATCTGGCACATTCTTTCCCTCATCTGTTTGTACTAAAATGTGTTATTTGTGGAGGCTTTAAGTGACTTGTTGTGTTGTTGTCTCATGTCAGGTCACTTTTGTAAAAGGGATTAACCGGTCTGTCCACACCCCAAACTACTTACAAGGGCAGCAGAGACAAGGATGCCTGAGGCCTGAGGTGGGTGGACTGAGCTGGACACACATGCACCATGGGTAATGGAATCCTTACAACCTGCAGAAAACTTGCAGGGATCAGGAGGTACATTTGTTTTGGAATAGCAGCGGCAAAATTATGTCTGGTCGGAAAACAAGCACTGTATATTGTATTATTTCTAGCACTATGTTTTTGCTGTTCTTATGCATATCAGCACTTTCACACAATCTGTCCGACCACTGGGGTGTGCTAATTGGCAAATCAAGACATTTGCTCTCTTAACCCGGAGGAATATGAAACACACACACCGGCTCGATTCCCAAGCTCAGGATCCTAGGTCTTAACACCTCTCTTTGTAACTGGATCCTTGCCTACTGGACGGGGAGACCCCAGGTGATGAGAATGGGTAACCTCGTCTATACTGATCCATAGCACTGGTGCCCCTCAGGGCTACATACTCAGTCCCCTGCCCCCTGAAGTTCCTCAGTGTGTCCATCACATGACCTCACCTGTTCCAGGCAATTGGAGTCGGCAGTAGAAGCTGCCTTTACTTCCTGAGGAGTTTCAATCAGAGACGGCTCTGTTTGTTGTGTAGTGCGAGGGCAGTGCTCAAAAACGTATGATTTTGCCGGCCCCTTTAGAGTAAGGAGGGCAAACATTTTTCCCAACGGGTTTGATTTTATCTGGTCCAATTTGGGGAAATGTGGGGGGACTGATACTGAAATCTGTGACTACGGTGGCAACAGACAATGGAATGAAACAAAGATCCGGTATGAAACAAACATCCCGTTCCTCAGAGTGGTTGACTCAGATATCTGGATTAAAATAATGACTGTCAGACATAAACCCATGATTTTCTTCCTTGTAATGGCTTAAATGGCTTCAGCTGCTGCTTATCTACTTACCGAGGCAATCAGTCCTTTTGTCTAACCTGCAAAGACAGAGACTTCAAACAGCGCATTAAACATTTGTTTCAGTAGAAATTGCTGCGCTGTTCACAAGAGAGGTGTCGATAAATCCAGACGCTATTATACAAAATATACCTCTTGGACCTCATCCCTGTCTACGCGAGTGGACGTGGTCCCTCAAGATTTGGTGAGTTTTCAGAGAAGACGTGGATAATCAGACAGTAGATTCTTGTGAGGACCCCTTGCGTGTACCCAGTCACCTAGTGTGGACCATCGACCAGACGGTGAGGCAAGACCGATCGTCAACACCGGCCGTGAGGTGTGCACTGCCAAAGTCAGCCCCGACTCCAAAAGTCAAACATTTTGCCGAGACGGTATTAGCCTGTAGAAAAGCACAGGAACGTTGCAGCCATCTGGTAGACGTTGACAGAGCACCAGGCCATGCGCTCCAAGATTCACTGTCAGTTTATTCCCCCGGGCCATCAGGCTTCGCAACCAGCCACTTTAATCTCAGTGATCACATTGACGCTCATAATCATCGGCACTCCTACACGCCTACACTATATTTATAGTTAACACTCTCATTCTTATTCCCCATTGTCGCAGTCTGACACTGCGGTTAGTGTTTATGGTAAGACATTCATACAGTCATGAGAAATTTACTTTAGTTCATTGGGAATGTATCAATAATAAAACATGTTTATTCTTGTTTATAAGTCTTAGTTAATGACATTGACCAAACGTGAATATGCATTTGTAGATTATTATAAAGTGCTATGTTAAAAGGTCCTTTATGATACCAGCAGGTCTGATGTTGATTAGCCATTACAAGCCTCGTCAAACTCTACCCTCTAGTGACATCACAAGTGGGAGTGTCCACCCACATTAATATGATGGATAGATCAAGCCTAACAGTTGGTACAGTCCACTGGTAGGTAGAGCTCTTATTGACATTCTACAAATGTATATTCATGTTTAGCCAATTATTATTTTGTTAATTAAAGGCTTGTAAACGGCTTATGACTGAACGTCATGAAGTGCTGCTGTGTTGGGAATATTTCTTTGATTTCTGCTATTATCTTTGCCTTGATAGGCTACCATGTCCAAAGAATTGAATTGTCTGCATTTGTCTTTATATTTTGTGTCAAGCAAACTATTATATACACTAGTTAATTCACCAACAGCATTGTTATTACACAATGCACATTATTCACAACTGATTGACCTCACTGTGGAGGATCTACGTCTGCTGGGCAGGACAGTCGCTCGTGTGATCTGAACATCCAGAGGCTGCACAACAGACAGGTTCTCTGAAAGAGTCATCAAACTCTGCTTTCACTATGCTATCTGGCGTCCGTTTCTCCACTTACCTTCCCGAGAAATCATAGTACCCAATAGATGTCGCCACACAATGCATTGCTGGGTTATTGGAGGAGGGTGCACCTTCTGTTGTATTACACAACAACTGTATTTCAACAACAAACAGTAATATAGGCTTGGAAATGACCAGCAGTATGAGAGATGATTTAGAGAGTGGTGGGCACACGCTACGGGCGATGAAGCACTCCATTATGTATGATGACTGCCAATTTGCTTTAGGCTGTTTTAAAAGATTTATTTTAGTGAAGCTCGCTGATTGCACCCTTGCAGGGCTGAGATGGACCTCCTCTGCAGAAAGTGGACACTTTGTTCAAAGCAAATGAGTGAAATTATACAGTAGATGCACCGACCGCACTGAAGCACATTTCAATTCCTGTGAATAGATAAAATGGGACAAAGAACAAAAAAAAACACTTGTGTGTTGTTGAATTAGTTGTATTCAGTTTTAAATAGAATGGATCCCACATCTTCTCAAACTCAATATTTGCCATAAGAAGCCGCGTCTTGACTACAGATTTTTCATACGTCGAAAGATTTTAATATTGATAGAAAAACAAGGATTGGCAAAAATAATTTACCTCACATATTTCTATTCAGAAGCCATTTTTAGTATGCATCTCCTTCAACTTGAAACGTATTTTGAGTACAATCCACATGCATTTGACGTACATATTTTTTTAAAATGTGTTCAATGCATTTTTCTAAATTCATGTGTTTTGTGTTTCATTGGTTAATCTCCTCGGTGTCTCCATCTGTACGAATCCATAGAGGACAGAGTACATATGAAGGTATGCTCACCTTGAAGGTATGCCAAGTCTTTCCACTCAGGTCATTATAAAGGCTAACCGTCTTAGCTTTGTAAGTCTGACATTCCCTTTAAAAGGCAGAGTACGTGCGAGTGTGGAAAGAAAAGGGTCAGAAGAAATGAAAGGGAAGCTCTAGTACAATGGAGGCGATCGACTGATACGTCTCCAAGTTAGCCCACTTTTTAACGTCGACGTGGCTGCACACCTATCTCCTCAATTTCCATGCCTACATTTGTGTAGAATTGTATGTATTTGATGATGTAATATTGTATTTTTTTGAAATACATAAATACATATACACAATACATAATCTAACGACGTGCCCATTTATTATTCTGTGTGTGTGCATGAGTAGCGTGGCTAATGTACAGAATACACCACCTGAACCCTGCATACCTATCCTCATGCTCTTATTTGTTGTATGTCCTGGCACTTTAATCTTTACTCTTTGTAAATTGGCACTTTGATCGCTCTTTGTAATTTGGCACTTAGTCAGAGATGTTGTACACTAGCAATGGTTAATCTAGCACTTGAAATGCTTGAAACTTGTTCTGGTAACTTCTTACTGTATTAGCAGCAATGAAATGTTTCACCTTCTGATGACAAATGTACTCTTTGTAAGTCGCTTTGGATAAAAGCGTCTGCTAAATGCCCTAAATGTAAATGTAAATGTAAAGAGATAATAGCTTATTTTAACTTACATATGCTGATTTCTCAGTCTGTCATTGCCTCTAATGAAAGCACTTGGATCATTGGGCTTGCTAAAAGCAAGGCAAACAAAACAAAATAAAGCATGACGTTGATCACAATAAGTCAGCCATTTCCATGCCATGCGGTCCGTTCTAACAGAGAGCCTCTGGACGACAGGGTTTGTGGAGTTGTGTTCTGTTGAGGAACTGAAACCTGAAACCACAGCATAGCTTGACTAAG
>OMKQ01018884.1:2075-15852 GCA_900302335.1 Phycis phycis
GGGGGGGGGGGGGGCGGTGAGAGTTAGCATGGTTAGCTCTGTTAGACTAGTAGAATGCAAGATTATTACCTGTTGGCGTGAGAGTGCTCTTGTCGTTGTTGCTCTGTTGATAAAGTATTACCGGTGGCTGTCCGTCGTGACTACAGCGCTGAGACCTGGCCCGGCTTTTTGTGAATCTTTTCTCTTCTTTTCTCTTCTTTTTTTTGTTTTGTTTCTGTCCGGCCCTTGTTTTTGAAAGAGATCTGTACAAAAACCATTACACATACTTGTCCAATTGTATCTACCTAGTGCTGAGACGCGTGAGGAGTTATCGTAACTAATTTAATTTATTTCTTTTTTTTTTTCTTAATTTCTTTTCTTTCTTTTTTTTTTCGTTCGTCTGGCTGTGGGGGCTTTATTTTTTTGAAAGAGAACTGTACAAAAAAGTGAAATTGTAAGAAAAAGTAAATTGTGTACCTTTTATGTACCGCCATGTACGAAACACATGCATCAACGTGTCGGATGCGTGATATATCTACCGAAGAGCCTGTACCAAATGGAAAAGGAACTGAATAAAAAGCTTACTTCACCGTGTGTGCGAAAAAGGCATGTCAAAATGCCAACCAACATGTACTGACATCAATGTGAATAAATCTTTTCTCTAAACTACACGGGTCTGATAAATTGACCTGTATGTGTATGTGTGTGTGTGTGCGTGTGTACTAAAGAGCATCCCTTGGACTAATAAGAGAATGGATGCTGTGGGAAACACTTCAAGATGACATCTATCTGTGAGCCTTTAACGGGTGTTAGCTGTGATGAATTAAACAGCATACGTCTGAAGGCGTCCACACACACCGCGCCGAAAATCGGTCGTTGGTGAGTCTTGAGAGGTGACATGAGTTTCTTTGGTCTGTCCGGTGAGGTCGGCCCTCGTTCATGTCCTCGGCGTTGTTTTCAGACCATTCAACGTGTGTCATCGGCCACTACAGTCGTTGAGTCTTTACCAATGTGATTGGTGGAGGGCTCGCCCTAGACTAGCGAATCGGTGAAGCCCGGAAGGGAGATGAACAGTGAAAGCGCAGACAATGTCGACACACTCTCCCAAAGCATTGTTTGGCATCGTTGTGATAGTTTAAGGCGCCCACACACCAAGACGACTGCCCGATTGGAGTCGGGCGATCGGAGTCGGGCTATAATCTCGCCGATTCGGTCAAAAAAGTGTGAAATACACACCTACTGCTTGCGCGAGACGTAATGTCTCCAAAACAGCAGGCGGCGCTAATCTGTATTGCGGTCCAAAAAAGAATGAAAACCGGAAATACCAGGACCTCTCTCTAGACCAGTAGACGCAGAACGTACGGCGTCGTCTGTAGACGTCTAGGCGTGCATATCACACGTTTTTGACGTTTTGGAGTCGGTGAGATTATAGCGCAACTCCAATCGGCAGTCGTCTTGGTGCGTGGGCGCCTTCACCAGACGGCACACAACGTCGGTTCATCATTCCCACCAGCCTTGGAAAGTAAAGAACAATAATGATGAAAAAAAAAAAAACGTTATTACGTCCTTTCATTTTCCAAGACTGAAGGCCACGTGTAGAGACCGTCCCCTTGTCATCGTTGGTTATTCATGAGGAAGCGTGGACCCCAAAGTTTCACCCTCTGTGGTGCTGGTGCCACTCGCTCACCCAGGTCCTCCACTTTAGCTGACCTACAGTATGTTATAAAGGGACATTTAGCGGACGCTTTTGTCCAAAGCGACTTACAATCAGTACATTTGTGGGGTTCGACATGTGGACAGTTGGAGGAGGAGGGGGATCAAGGGGATCGAACCGCCGACCCTACAATTAGTGGACGACCTGCTCTGTCCACCTGCTCTCCCTACTGAGCTACTGCCACCCCCATGTTAGCAATGCAGTTCATCCACATGCGCAAACTTGCCGCTGACTAATTCAACAAATTGCCACCTGTCCACCCAACTCCTCCTTTCGATTATGCCAATTGTAGCATCCCCACCGATGAATGGTCAAGACTTAAACTGATGGTTTTCTTGATTTATTGAAATTCCTCCGTAGTCAACCAATAAACCACTGTAAGAGCTATAGGCAAAGCACAATGCATTAACTACCTAGCCAGTGCCATGTATTAACCTAGCATAACATTCGATACCATTACGTGGTATATGAACTCAGCACATGTAAGCAAGGTCTTAATACAGTACAAAATCAGTCTTTGTTAGCATTTCTGTGGATTTGTGTTCTTTCCGCTTCTTCTTGCGCGCTACGAACTCACCTGAGCGCGGCACATTATTTCAACATAAAAGTCCCTCAAACGATGCAGAATATAAGGCAATATAAATTCACCAAAATAAAACCAATATTTACAGATCATGACTACTCAATAGTGCTGTGTATTCTTTTAGACTAATTCAGAAATTGGGTCCTTTACACCAATGTTGTGTTGTTAAATTCCACATGCATTAGTGCATACTTACAAATACACACACACACACACACACACACACACACACACACACACACACACACACCCAAAACATACACACACACATTCTCTATATAACAGTATTTGACTGCAATAGCTATATTACTATTATGCACTATATAATAGCATGTAAAAGTAGTATATTCTTTATACTTGAGCCCATGCCAGAGACATGGGCTCATGGTCATATACAGTATAAATAAATACATCCATTAATCACAAGCACATAGCACACCCGATCACACACCAGTGGTTCCTTCCCGACTTTTGGTTTGGCCATGGCCCCATTTTAAGGTCTGAAATGTCCTGCAACTTCTTACATTTGCTGCACATCTGCTTCCCCTGCAGATGTGTTAACCCTATATCAACATCTGCTTCCCCCGCAGTGTGTTACTTGCCCCACTCAGCATGATAAACCCTATATTAACTTCTGCTTCACCCACACAGGGTTTTATCCTGCGTTTTCACACAACCCACATTGGCTCGTAATATCGATGTTCCATTGAAGCAGTCAGTCGTCGTTTGCTGGTGGCTACAAATCACAAGGCATTCTGTTTGTCCATGAGGGAACCATTGGCCCCCATAGAAGAGATAGATTAGTCTCAGCCAGGAACTGACAACACGTGTGTCCAAAGGCTGCAATTTATCGTGTGTTCCTGGCGACCTGGCTTCAACCCTTCACTTGGTTGTCCAATGAGAAGCTGAAGAACACTTCCACGTTTTTGGAGCCGTAGCAGCGTGACTCCCAGAGTATGGAGGACAAATTTACAAACTGACCTTGAACTCCTCTGACATCTCCTTCTGTCCGTCCTGGAAACAATTCCTTGGCAAATGTGGGGCAGCTAAATGTCACTAAATATAGATATATATATATATATATAGAAGCATCAAAAGACAAAGGTGCCTGGGACTTGAGGTGGGGTGTTCACTGCTGTGCAGTCAACAGGAGCTGAAGGTCGTCAGGATAGACCAGGCCAGCATGATTAAACACAAGAGACCAACGGACCAAGCTCAGGTAAGACCTGTCCCACATCCTTCCATCAACACCAGTGACCTTCCACTAAAAGAGCTTCCAAGCTAAAGCTTGACCTTTACCTTGCAGCCTCTTTCCTCTGAGCTGATTGGTTGATTGCCGTTTCTTTTGATTGACCTTTCTTTTGTGATTTTCTTTCTTGCTCTCGCATTTGCATCCTTCCATCCACCATTTGCATAACTATCCTCATGCTCATGCTCTTATTTGTTGTATGTCCTGGCACAATCTTTACTCTTTGTAATTTGGCACTTTGATCGCTCTTTGTAATTTGGCACTAAGATCGCTCTTTGTAATTTGGCACTTAGTCAGAGATGTTGTACACTAGCAATGGTTAATCTAGCACTTGAAATGCTTGAAACTTGTTCTGGTAACTATTAGCAGCAATGAAATGTTTCACCTTCTGATGACAAATGTACTCTTTGTAAGTCGCTTTGGATAAAAGCGTCTGCTAAATGCCCTCAATGTAAATGTAAATGCATGTACTGTATTGTGTGTCTGTGGGTGCATGTGTGAGTGTGTGTCTGCGTGTGTGTATGTGTTCATGCCTGTGTGTGTGTGTGTGTGTGTGTGTTTGTGTGTGTGTGTCAACAGCAGTTGCAGAAACACAAAGATGAGCTGGTCCTCCGTATGGCGTCATTGGAGGCCAAACAACTGGAGATTACAGTGAGCCCTGAAGTTGTGTTGAGTTTAAATGTGTGGTGTTGTGTTCAGATGTGTTGTGTTTAGAATAGAGGTGTTGTGTTGTTGTGCTGTATGGTTACTCTATTGTAGTGTTGTAATATAATTGTTCCACAGTAGTTTCTTCCCGGTTACATCAAAAAACTGTCTGAAAATGTGAATGCAAGGAAGTTGCTGCGATGGCCTGATGTGCCGCTGAAACCCAAACCCTGTTGATAAAAAACATTTGAGCTGACAGTTTCATATCATTAGTCAAGGGTGCCACTCCCCAAGAGAGTCAAGTACCTCCGGGAAGTTATTGGAATCATCATTCAAAGAACATTCAGATGTTTGAGTGAAGCCAGGACAGACGGTTACGATGAAGTGATCGCCCAGACTTGACTGTCTTTTCAATGGAACTCTGTGATTCCGATTACCTTTTTGTACTGTTATTTTGAAGTAGTTTCTTGTTATTGTTGTATTGCCATTTTGTACAAAAAGTGCTCTATCAATAAAGCTTGATTTGAAATACCGCCCCCCCCCCTCATTTCAGAAGACCACCAGTGCCCTGAGGGAGAAGATCACGGGCAGGTATGAAGAAATTAGACGGATCCTGGACGAGGATTTGCATATATCGCTGACTCAGCTTGGCGCGGAGGAGGAGGCGGTGCAGAGGATGGTGGAGGAGAAGATCAAGGACTGCCGCCTCCTCAAGGAGGAGCTGGACAAGGAGACCACCGTCAGTGCCCAGTGGATGGTTAGCGTAGAACATGGAGCCGTCCAGGTATCTATGGAGATACCTTGTAATGATGAATCTAAATTAAATGTATTAATATCGTGATGGTGTTATACTTTTTTGCCTTCTACAGCATGTTGAAATGGAAGACAGGTATGTGTGATTTACCAGAGTAAATTTGTCATTAGCTTAAAAAAGTGTGACAAATCGCTGGTTGAAAATACCTCACGTTTGCGTGTCGCCATCACAAGAACATCGACGGTGCTGAAGCGGACCGGCCCGGACCAGATTCAGCTGGATCGCCTGAAGAACGAGCAGCTGCTGGAGCTCACTGGGAGGCTGCTAGATTCCATCCGATCCCAGGTCCCAGTCACCAAGAAACTCTTCCAGAGCTGTGAGTTCAACCAGCGAGCGCCGCAAAGGAGTCAGACCCAAAAAAGTCTTGTTCACGCCCAGTTCACTCGTGCCGGGCGTCTCACGTTTTATGTCGGATTGAAGCTCCATCCAAAACCTGTGGGTATCCTTGAGCAAAAATGCCTAACAGACTACTTTTTATGAACATGCATCCAAAGAAATTGCTTGGGATAAAAGCATCTGCTTCTGCATCTGCAGAAGCATCTGACTCAACAGTGAGACACATTTATCCAAAAAGATAAAAAAGATAATAGATAAAATATTTCTAACATTAACATACATTAACGAGTATAGGTCATCTCGCTCAAGGATGCCTACTGGTAAACGAGCGCAGACATTGAGCCCAGCAAACACCCTGACCACTGGAATACCCCCCCCCACACACACACACACTGTTCCAGACGCTGCCTGTGTGGTGTTGGATCCCGACACGGCCCACCCCAAACCCCATGTCTCCGCGCCCAGAGGGCGACTCCGTGGCCTACACGGACGCCTGGAAGGACGTCCCCGAGGCGGCGTCACGCTCCAACACCACCCTGAGCGCGGTCAGCCGTCGGGGCTTCAGCGAGGGTCGCCGCTACTGGGAGGTGGACGTGAGCGGGAAGACGTGCCGGGAGCTGGGCCTCACCTACCCCGGCATCGCACGCAAGGGCCGGGCAGATGACCGCTGGCTGGGCCGCGACAAGGAGTCGCGGTGCGTGGAGTACTTTGACGGAGAGCACGTGGCGTGGCAGGACGGAGAGCCCCGCGAGCTGACCCTCCAGGCCCGGGGCGACGTACTCTCGCATTGGGGTGTACTGCGGCTTCCCGGGGGCACTGCGGCGCGACGCCCCTGCATTGTTTCAGTGCCGGTGCATTTTCTGACTCGCTCCGCCAGGCCATGTGTCCCGGGCACCACAACCAAGGGACCAAGTGGAGGCCGCTTCAGATCTGCGATGCATCGCTGTTCCTCCCCACCCTTTGAGTCGAGACCAGTATTTATACAGGGAGGTACAGGGAGTAAATGTTGCATGGTTACCAACCGTTTCCTGCTTACGGCCCAGTTGAAAAGCCACATCCAACAACTCGATACAAGCCTGTGCATTCTAAGATGTCCAGTTTGAACTCGCAATGAAGCCCACCTGGACCTACTTGTTCCAATGTTTCGGTAGTGATGGATTCATGAAGGTTTTAAAGCGAATTAGCATGAAATGAATGAATGAAATGCTTAGCTTTTTGTAGGAACTTTCTTGTATTTTGAGTCAAAATCATATTTGACATTCAACTGGTAACGTGTGAATCCTATCACGCCAGATGAACTGTTGTTTTACAAAAGCAATGCAATTAATTAGCGGTTGTGATGGATAGCTCTAACTACAGCCACAAATACCCATTAACACAGGAAAGCGTGCCGTCTTTAGACGGTTAAAATGCACATCAAAATTAAACTTTTTGATAAACATTGCTTTTATATGCTAGTGTTGTTAAATGCTATGTGGACGTATGCTAGTATAATTAGCATGTCCATTGAAGGGGAAGAGTTGGTGGCAAAAAAGTATTGTCAAGTCTCGAAATTGTAATTGGGAGTTTTTATAAACAACATTTTTTTTATTGAACAAAGAAACACACATGCATTTTTTCTTGGTGTTTAATACAATAAATGATTGTTTACATATGCATTCTTTTGCTTTTAAGTCATATAACCATTGTTGTATTGCCCCTCATTGAAAAATAACAAAATCATATTCATTTGATCCAAATCCTTGTAAATTGTATTCCTGAGGGCATTTAACACAGGAAAGCTTTTAAAAATTAGAAATGTTTCCCTCTTTATTAAACCCCAATCCAAAACACATGAAGCAAAAATTGCTCCAGCACTGAATGGACACCAGCTCAGAAACCACAGATTGTTGCATGAAGAGGATTTTAAACTTGTATCTGTGCTTGCTTGACTGGTGCCGTAATGTTTGAAGAAATTAAGAAAAAGATTACGACGACCGCAAAAATAAATTCAAGCGTATTTATGGAGTTTCCTCCGAAAGTTGCTGACTCAGGCTCATGAGGAAATGTGGAAACATGAAATGACAGGTTGAGTGTGCACGGAACGATTTCTGATCACCATCAGTAATAGCTGCCTCTTAGATTCACAAAGAATAGGACTTTGGGACAAAAACATGTGAGGGATTTTTGTCCCCAGCAGATGTAGTGTCAGCTGAAATGTTTCAAGTGGTAAATATTGTTACACAAAACAATCATAGTAATAAGCAAACCATTTAATAAAAGTTTTTTTTTGTTCCATTTATAAATATTTTGATATTTTGATTTGGCAAAGTTGTGCAAATATCGCCTAAAGGATATGAAATAAATATAGCAATTGAAAATTTGTATTATTTAGTTTTGTAATCAAACCTATTTTTGTCGATTCAACTTTCTTTTTCTGCTTAACTGTACCCTAAATGCAAAGCTCAGCCTTTAGAAGAACACATACATAGCAACGTATGCCTTAAGTACTGTTCTGACAAACACTGAAATACATAAATACAGTGTGGTCAGTCGTGCTTTGGGCAATGGTGAAGGCTTGGTTCAGCAATCTGATTAGATTTTCTCGTTGACTGTTTTTAGAAGTCTGTCGGAGATACGTCAAATGTAAGATTAAAAAATAAGATAAGAAATGTTGGCAGCTGGTCTTTTAGATACACCCAGCATAAAGTGCCATGCCGTGTCAATGTTTAGTTTGACTGTTTCTCTTGTGGGATTAAATGACTCTTGGTTTGACAGCAAGGGATGACTACTCAACATTTTGTTCAGCATCGCACACGAGGAACCTGAGATGACTAGCATGGTGTACCTGGGAGTGCTGTCGTGTATCGAGGCAGTACGATCATAAGTGTTAATAGTTGTATTATTCTTCCACACCCTGTAATCTTATTTATTTACAATAAGTAAATACTTATTGTGGTCAGAAAAAGTATATTTTAAAATATTTATTTGTGGCAGCTGAGAAACGTAAAAAACAACAACGTACAGCTGAAGATCACCTGATCCCAGCTGACCTCCAGCTGAACTGAACTTTTACGTTTTATCCAACCCACTGTCTTCCCAACAGAAAAAAGTCCACGCCACCTAGTGCATTTTTAGAAGTCTCATTGCCATGGACAGTTTGGCGCTTTATTATTGCAACATAAGTCCCGCATCAGAATTGGGACAACGGGGTCCCAATTCTGGGACCCCATCAATATTTTGATCTTTTTTTTGTTCACTAACCCAGGGAAAAGTGTGCTGACATCTAGTCTCCAATAAGTAACAAAATCAAATCATATCCAAGGTCAACTGCAATATAACAACTGCATTTACTAGACTGTGGGGTTATGTTTCGAGGGGATGATCTCAGAACGATTTAATTTGTTGGGACAAGGACAAGGCCTCTGCACTGAAAACGCTGAGGACACGCTCCAGAGAAACAATGTCTTTAACATCTGCCCAACTGATAACTGGCAGAATCTCATCTCCTGTACCATAAACTTCTACCATGGTCCAAAAAGTACACTGAAACCAGCCACAGGGCCGTGCTGGATCCCATAGCTCCCATGAGGAAGGTCTGTTTGTTTGTTAAGGATGGATACTGGACTCGATTTCATGTGGGTTTTTTTTGACAACACTGGAAGTCTGTTGTCAAAGGTAGCCGATGCACCTGGCCCTTCCCGAGACAGACGGCTCTTGAACACTATTGCTTGTTGTTTTGGCTGAGGCCCTCTGTCGAGTCGGCCACAAGCCATGCTGCACACACACTCAAGAATCAAGTCAGTCAACTCCAAAATCGAGTTCCAATACCGGACGATGTAAACAAATGCACTGAGATAGGACTCCCTGAACCCACGAGAAATTGCAGCAAATGTGTAGCAGATTTGGTAGAATAACATGGATATTTCACATTGCCTGTCGACGAAGATCAGATCGAATGTGACGCCATTGTTCCTGTAAGCGGAATAAGCAGAAGAAGAGGCAAGTGCTGGCGTGAACGCCAAACGCCACTGGAAAAGGTTTTTCGTTCGTTAGGTGCGCTTGGTTTGTGGCCCAGCTCGGCATTGCGATGCAATGCATGGCACAGCCAGCCGGCATGGCCAGCGCCTCGCTGGGCCTGTATAGTTATCCCTGAATGTTTTTGACCATATTGTCAGAACCTGAAACAGTCGACGAAGCCACTCCGGCAACTTGTCGGTTGCTCCGTCGGTCAGTCGGCCAATATAGCAGAGCGTCAGTCGGTCGGTCGGTTGGGAAGAGTCTCTTTGACAGCCAGTCAAGCAGTCAATTTGACAAAGCAAGTCCGTCAGATAGCCAGTGAGTCTCAGAGTCAGCCAGTCAGCCGGAAAGTCTGAATGACAGTCGGTCAGTCGGTCGTTGTCGTGAAGAGTCAGCATCTGGAGTCCTCATGTGATCAATTGAAGTAGAGTTCCTTGGTGAGCATGGAGACCACACACGGTATCTGCTTCTTCTCGCTGAAGCGTGGGTCCTCGGACCAGGACTCAAAGCTGGTGGCCACCATGTAGTTGACCCGCGTCAGGATCTGCATGATCTCCAGCTGCTTGCCGAACTCATTGAGGACATTGCAGAGGGCCTGGACGAACCAGGACCCCCGGCCCGGGTTTCTCCAGGAGTAGTACCCTGCAGATTCAGCATGGGAAAGAGACTCCAAATGGTGACGTTGGTGGCAATGTGCAGCGACTGCTTCTGATATGTTCCAATTGGTGCCAGGTAAAATCACTTGGCCCCGATCTGAACCAATCAGGGAAAATACATTTGCACTGTTTGTGGCTTGTGGTTTGTTTACCTTTTAAGGCACAGTAACATTTGGCAAATGATCAACTCTCCACAATGCTGACTGCGTTCCACGTATGTTTTTGATGAACCTGCTCAGGATTTAAAACCTGAACATGCACTTTCTGGTTCCCAGGCAGGACGTCCCTGTGGCTATGAACGCGTATACCACAATGACTACATTTGAGGAGCAGCAGAGTAGCTTAACTTGCTTGGTAATACAACTTATAGCAACTGTGCCACTGTTGTTGTGTCAAAGCGAGGGCATTGGAATACACCCGAGTGTGCACAACCAGTGTCAAAATACATCTCCTAGCCTTTCTGATTCCTATTGCACTGTAAACATTTTAAAAAGTAAAAAGCATGCAGCATTCGGAATTGTTGTAGCTATTTTGTGTTGGTATGCTTGGATCATTATCAGTCGCTTTGGATGAATGCCTATACTACAATACAACTAGCATACTACATACTACATACTACTAGCAACCACAGGTTGACCTTTAGTCATGAATGTCCGATGTCATTCCCCTCTCGTTGCTTCGAGCCACTGTCCTGTCCAGAGAAGGCACAAAAGCCCATAAACACACATATCAATGGCAGTGTTAGGCAGGGGGTTTACCTGGGACAGTTGAATAGGCAAAGAGAAAGTCTGCCTCCACAGGTATCTTGTGTCTGGGATTGGCGTCCGTCTCCATGGCATCATTGGGGGGGCCCGAGTCTGTCTGTATGCCGTCATCAAACTCTGAGCCGCGGCAAGCCTGATGAAGCACATGAAATGACATTTCATTGAGATCCTGAGTAGCTTTCTCAGCAATGACCTGGTGGAACAATTCACAATGAATTATGTTTAAATCATCAACCCGGGCCAAATTCACATTGACCGGGCCGCACATTTCAGTTTACAGACACCTATCACATCTGACTACATTGATACATCTGGTCTAAGTCTTGCCGAGCCTTGTACGAAGCTCGCCGACAAAGCGTAGCCTTAATCGATGACTAGACACCAGCACGTGTCCCAGCAGGACGGGCGCTAGACGGAGGTATGACTGTGGACTCGGGCGATCGAACACTGAACTTCCTTTCAGCGGCGAGTCGAAACACCTTGACCGCCCCCCCCCCTGCTGCTGACAGACCTCCGGCAGCATGGGCGTGCAAGGGCGTGCGAGGAAGGCGTACCTGGATGAAGAACAGCTTGGGCTTGCCGATGAGGCTCTTGCACATGTCCCCCCTGAACATGGAGGTCATGGTCTTGATGGGCATGGCGCCGTCCGTGCCGTAGATCATGCCCTCCTCGCCGTGGCTCAGCAGGATGCATGCGAAGCACGAGCTGTCGCTGTGGTCCTCCTCCGACACTGGGCACCACGCGTGTGCACATACACGTATACACACGCACACACACACACGTATACAAACACGCACACACATGTACGAAGACACGCACGCACACACGGATATAACAAGCACAGACAAAAAAAATAAGGAAAACGCTTTTAGCCCAAGGCTCTTTTTATTACTCAGAATGAATTACCACATATTTAATAATCCATGTCATAATTAGTCTGTTGAAAGCGTTTAAAGCGTTTCAAATTGGAACGCATTAATTTGCATGAATATAAACATAATAATGTATAGGTGATGATGCTTGAACTTGCACAACCACTCTGTCACAAGTCAAACCATTGACAATACTTCATAGTGTCTCCAGCACCCACGGTCCACCAGGAGACCGTGGGTTTTATCCACAGCACACAACTTCACGGTCACGTGCACGTTAGTTAATTCATTCAACCATGAAGCACAGGAAGCAAGATACAAACACACTGAGGCTATATTAATCCATGCGTTTTTGTGCGCCCAGCAATTGTCAGGCCAAAATTGCCATCAAGGTACTTGATCTTTATCTTTGTACTTGAGAAAGATGAAACAGCGGTGAGATTCACTTCAGATGTACAGCTGTACTGGATTTTGAAATCCTACTGAAAATGTAATTGGCCACCTCCTCCAGCCCTGCTCCTCACCTGCTCTGAGGAGGTGCTCCATCTTCTCACAGCTCTGGTCACTGTAGACGCACACGTCGAAGCCCAGGCTCTTGAAGCACTTGAAGAGCTCGCCTGCATCTCGGTCAGTGCCGTTGCGTACATTCATCCCTTTAAAGAGAGAGAGAGAGAGAGAGAGAGAGAGAGAGAGAGAGAGAGAGAGACAAACAAAGAGAGTGAGACAGTGACAGAGAGTGACAGAGAGAGTGAGACAGTGAGACAGAGAGAGAGAAAGATATATATATATATATATATATATAGAGAGAGAGAGAGAGAGAGAGAGAGCATTATTGCTGTTACAACAGGTGAGGGCTTTTAA
Organism: Phycis phycis; assembly: GCA_900302335.1. Classification (NCBI taxonomy): domain Eukaryota; kingdom Metazoa; phylum Chordata; class Actinopteri; order Gadiformes; family Phycidae; genus Phycis; species Phycis phycis. Next base: position 14,548 of record OMKQ01018884.1, read on the forward strand.
GTGAAAAAAAGTTAGTGCCTTTAAAGTTTCCACTTCAACGGCAATGGAAGATCAGTTCCAGAAACATCCCAGAAAAAAGACAATTGACATTAATGTCTGCATCGCTTTTAGTCTTGATGTTGATATATGATCTACTTATTTGAACCCCAATGTAAATCCCTTAACACTGGGTGGCACTGTGGACCAAACTGCTGTAAAAAAAACACCAAACACCAGGTAGTCACTTTGTTTCCATTCTAACCTGTGGAGCTATGCTACATAACAAGTCTCTTTTTCAGCCCAGCATCTTGCTGCTAAAGGCACCAAAAATACCTCCAAGAAAGGAAAATGTACTGTTATGTATATGAAAAGAATGCCGTACCTGTCTTTTCGTCAAAGTTTTTGTTGTTGATGATGATGCACTTGCCCACTTGCTGGTGGCTCATCTTATAGCGGAATGTAGGTGAAATAATTCTGTAATGGCTTTCAGAACAGTACAGCTGATCCTGGGTCTGGCCATCGTTCTTCTTCTTACTGGTGGGAGAGGGAAGAACAAGGAACACCCACAGCTTTTCGGTTATCTCTTCCAGCGAGTCATCTACTCGATGCTGTTATCTAAAGCGGCTTACACACAGCGCACAGATACATGGCATCAGATGAGGTACACGAGTTTAGCAGGCATCTTGCTCAAGGATGCCCTACAATTAAGGCTGCTACGAACATCCGGCATCGAACCCAGTACCTTTTGGTGGAGCTAGTGGAACACCCCCTGTCCCTCTGGGTAGAGGTAACAGTTGAGGCCCTCCTACTGATATTATGTACAATAAGGTTGATGTTGAAGGTTGACATCCTTTCTTAAGTTATGTAGGAATTATGTTTGTTTCAAGAACTGTATTAAGGTTAGCTGTTAAGCATTGTCAAATAAAGAACATTGTCTTAAATAATGTACTGCTCCAAAGTAACCACAGCCAAATTAGTGTTGCCTCTAGTTCGAAGTTGAATCTGGTGACCATGATATAGTGTATATATACATATATTTCAGTAACCAGATATCTCTTGGGCAAAAAAAAAGAAAGAAACGTGATTTCGTTAACGAGATAAATATCATATTAATATAAGTTATCGCAGCGTGAAGTCAACAGTTTAACAGTAACAAATAAACTGAAACCGTTCTAAAGCAACAAAATAAAACACGTGACCACGTCATGAACACTCAAAACATTTTACAAAGGAGACTTTCTGACGATGTTTTCAAAAGCACACCCGGCGCCGAGAACCTTAAAGTGCCGCGGCTGCCCAGGTGCGGGTCAAGTACCCCGGGCCCCC
>OMKQ01019269.1:1160-16565 GCA_900302335.1 Phycis phycis
TGTGTCCATATGGATTAGTAGTGAGGAGCCTCAGTTGCTGTACTTATGGCCCTCAGGGGGCTGGGGCAGCTTCATGTTCTCTTTGCACGTCATGAGGTTCCTCAGCTCCTGCAGCACCTTGCGGATGTTGTAGGAATGCTGCCACTTGGCCAGCACTGGCACTGCCTTGGTGTCCACCTGCAGGGTTAGGAAGGGATGACCTCATTAGGTCAGGGAACGCTGGGTGGCTTTGTGGCTTGTCGGCTTCACGAGCACAAATATGACACGAGTGCCTGCAATCCTCAACAAACAACTGCATGCCTGTATGGACGTGTAACCATATACGACGTGTACGTGAACGAGCATGTATGCTCAGTGCACCAGAGGTCTCTATGATTTTGATGCAGCCGCTACATACTTTTCTGTTTTACACACGCATTATAGTCGCCAATTAGTGACGTGTGCTTCACTCATTTCCAAAACTGACATTTGCCCCATGTAGCACCCAAACCCTTCAGGAATTTCAACATTTTGGTGTCAGTAGTTGTAAAACAAAACAAATCTTCAAATATTAAGTGAATGTGTGTGTGTGTGTGTGTGTGTGTGCGCGCATGCGTGCGTGCGTGTGAGAGTGACTCACCACACCGTTGGTGTGCACTCCACTCAAGTTGATCTTCGTCACAAAGCGGACAACAGGAGGGATCTCAGGGTACTTGGGTCCACATTCAACCTTCAGACTGTAGATCCTGTTCTCATAGGTAGTCTGCAAAGACAACGAGGACGGTGTGTCCATGGCTGCACTGTCAAATGGTGGAGATTTAGATAGCTTCGTAACACAGCGATCCAAGTTTCAAACCCGTTAACCAAACATGGACAAACAACCAAGGCTGCAGGGGATTATGTTATTGACAGAATCATTATATCATCATATTTTTACATACTTTATTTTAGCCAAGACCATTTTCAACATTTGCATTGATATTCCCTTGTCAAAACAAAAAAAAATGCAAGTATCTAATTGCTACGAGTCACAGAGCAGACTACTAAGAAGGGACAAGGAATCTGTGGCCTGCTGTATGGTAATGGCTGGAGGCGAGCCGGCTAGAGCAGTCAGACCGGTATGAATGGGGTCTGAGGCGTTAAGGGTGACCTGTTCATGTATCATTAGGGTGTGACTAATGTGCACACTCTGCAGGCTCATTCCAAGTGAGGCGCCACTGTGACTACTGATGGCAAAACCCACTTCTCAGCATTGTATTACTATTATCATTACAGCTCTAGCACCAGTACACACCACTATCATTACAGCTCTAGCACCAGTACACATTAGAGCTTTAGTACCAGTACACACCACTATCATTACAGCTCTAGCACCAGTACACACCACTATCATTACAGCTCTAGCACCAGTACACATTAGAGCTTTAGTACCAGTACACACCACTATCATTACAGCTCTAGCACCAGTACACACCACTATCATTACAGCTCTAGCACCAGTACACATTAGAGCTTTAGTACCAGTACACACCACTATCATTACAGCTCTAGCACCAGTACACATTAGAGCTTTAGTACCAGTACACACCACTATCATTACAGCTCTAGTACCAGTACACACCACTATCATTACAGCTCTAGCACCAGTACACACCACTATCATTACAGCTCTAGCACCAGTACACACTACTATCATTACAGCTCTATTACCAGTCCTGTACACACCCCTATCATTACAGCTCGAAATTACATTACATTTATTTGATCATATCAGTACATACAATTCATCAAAGAAGCAAACTGCTCTACCTCTGCTGCAGACACTGCTATCATTACAGCTCTAGTAACTACTGTGCAGGCCACTATCATTACAGCTCCAGTATCTCTCCTGTAGACACTGCTATCATTACAGCTCTAGTTCAACTCAGTCAGTGCTTCTTCCTCAATCAAAAACAGGTTAAAAAAAAAAGAATAGCCTAGACAAAAGTTTGGTAATGAACTGCAAGGAATATCAACTTCAGCCCTATTTACACCACACACTTATCTAGATTTACATTTAGCAGACGCCTTTGTACAAAGCGACTTACAATCAGTACATTTGTGGGGTTTGACATGTGGACAGTTGGAGGTGGGGATCGAACCACCAACCCTCCGGTTAGTGGATGAACCACTTTACCCACTGAGCTACTGCCGCCCCGCTAGATCCTACAACAATTCTAATCATCCAAATCCCTCCTGGATAAGAAAACCATCCCAATCCCTCCTGGATAAGAATGCACTGACAGGCCAAGCTGTACCAGTTTACATTGCTAGACATAGGCCAAGCTGTACCAGTTTACACTGCTAGACATAGGCCAAGCTGTACCAGGTTACATTGCTAGACATAGGCCAAGCTGTACCAGTTTACATTGCTAGACATAGGCCAAGCTGTACCAGGTTACATTGCTAGACATAGGCCAAGCTGTACCAGGTTACATTGCTAGACATAGGCCAAGCTGTACCAGGTTACATTGCTAGACATAGGCCAAGCTGTATCAGGTTACATTGCTAGACATAGGCCAAGGTGTACCAGGTTACATTGCTTAGGATAATGTTGGGAATCATGTCAAGTAATAGATTTGCAAAATCCAGGACTAGTAAAAAGAAAAGTAGGCACAGCACGGCAATGTTTCAGAGACGGTGCGTTGCTTTATACTGGTTGACGACTGGAGATGCACGAGCCTGTGACTTGACAGCACTTCAACAGATTCTGTCTAGACTAAAATCAGTAGTGAATCTAGATTGAATGTAGCAAACACTACCTCATGAGGGCTGTGACAACAGTTGACTTCATCTCTCTTTGTATCGCAAACTGCTTTCAATTGGCTATGGACACCAGATGCAAGATACTACCAATTGTAATTCAATTCAACTTTGTACCACTTACAGAGCCTGATAATATGAGGTCAATATTAGGCACTGCACCAAATACAGACAGTCAACATTTCAATAATGTTAGTAACTGGAAAGGCTAGTTAAGAGACTAAGAGACAAGCTTGCACCTAGCAAAGCTAGGTGCAAGGAGGCCAAAGGGCCTGGCACATACCCTCGAGGGTCCCAGGATCATGCCGTTCCACGAGGTGAGCGTCATGTCCTCATCGTCTTCCAGACCCCAGCTCACCGTACCATCTCCACCTCCCTTCTGGCCCTCCTCCAGCTCCTCCATCAGCCGGAAGTTGCGGGGAACTTTAACACCTTTGCAACGGAAAGAAAATGTGCAGGGCTGTTTAAAACAAATGACCAATACCATTGATTCTACATCTTCTACGTGCATTCATGAATGAGTGATAATGCATGAATCAGCAGAGTGATAATGCATTCAGATTCAGATTGTACTTTATTTATCCCACAGCGGGGAAATTTCCGTATTGCAACAGCCTAGAAGTACAACACTACAGAAATAGAAAAAGCCTATCTAACATGGGAAACGTATACAATAAACAGGAATGGACAAACAAACAAACAGACAACAACTGAGAATGTACAGAAAGCATGTATGCATGTATAATGTTTAGATAATAGATAGATATTTTAGGATTTTCTGCTTTGGGAATTATTTAGCAGGCAGACTAAATGTTTTTTCAACCCATCTGATCAAGATAAAAAAGTGTTATCAAGAAGTCCATTTGGCCAGCTGTCAACTTCTGGCACACCATTGGGAGACAATGGCCTACTTATAGCCTACTCATAGAATAATGCTGAATCACAAACACAGGACTGCTTGATGAAACGAAGAAGCAAAGAAGTGAAAAATAACAATTTTATTTTTGTACATGGCATCTAGTCCAGGTATTATTCCTAAACGGTCAATCTTATTTCATGGTAACTTGGTAATTTCCTCGCGGTCTGCGGTTTATAAAACGTTTGCAATCATGGGATTTTTGTCAGGAGTCGTATCTATAGAAAAAAGACAATGCTATATAACACAAGACATACGGTACCCGAACAACTGCGCATTTTAAGCAGTGAATTACCTTAGAAGAGTAGGACATACGAACTATATAAAATTAAGAAAATACAAACAATGTCTGCAGTTGATGACTTGATGAAGGTCTTGGTGTTAGCCAAAATACGAGCATTTTTGAATATCTAACTTCATTGAAATGTCAAATACAAACACGACACATTTCATCTCGCCGAAGGGCTGTGGCATCATATTTTCTCCAGACCCTATTTACTCTTATAGTGAACAAGGCGGCTGTGGTATGATGGGCGAGTACTGCTGCACTGCTGACAGGCTACCAAGCTAGCTATGGTTATTGTACTGCTTCTTTAAAACAACAGATATTGTTTGTTAGTTTGTGCGATATCACGGTTGCTCTTTGTTTATTAAATTTGACAGCCAAAAGACAGCCGCTATCGCTATGTCTTAAGCTTGACAATACTATTGCTTTTTAATAATGATACATATGGGAGCTAGCTCACCTGATCCGGCGGCAGCCGCCATCTTTGTCATTGATCAGCGGGAGCGCGCACGCCCAGAGTAAACGGCGCTCCCGCTTGTCCCACGTGACCATGATGAGGCGTTGTCGTCATTTACGTTTTTGTGGCAGCATTATTGAACCTCTTGTTCTAAACACCGAGGTGCTAGCAGAGTAACATGGAGTTTTCATCCACATTGAAACGCCTATATATTTTCCAATTTGACTCCAGGGAACCGGTAAACTCCTATTTGATTTCATGATTATGATAATTTATGTTGTCAATGGTCATATATTATGGAGAACGAATTGTGCCACGGAAAGAAATAATCAGTGTTTAATAATGTATCCAACAACGGATAAAACTATTATTAAATATACCTTTTTATGTAGCATTAACTAAATCAGTTGAGGGGAAAAAATATGTTAAATCCACGATTAAAAAAGAACATTTATAGCTGGATTCACAAAAACAATACAAACGGTTTAGAAAACAAAACAACAACAACAACAACAAAGGCATTTAATGACAGTTAAATGAGTCAATTCAGAATGTCGTTTTAAACACTCAATCACTCATTTCCTTTACGCAATTCATTTCCCACCCTATTTTTACAAATACGAGACTTTTATTTAATGCTCTAGTTAAGGATCTACTCAGTTCATATGTTCGTGGGGTGGGGGCGACATCCGGCTGATGGGGCCAGGGGACAGATGGCTTTAATGAACTCGACAACTCTGGGGAAAAAAAACTGTCCTCCAATCGTAGCCTTCAGTAATTGTAAACAAATATTTAGAAAGGAGGGGTGACCTCTGCCTTCTCAGTAACAGCTGGGATAGGTCTCCCATATTTATTGTGGCAAAACCAGTACCGTGGATCTTTTGAATTAAGGGCTGTTTTTTTCTTCTTCTTTTTTGCAAACCAGCCAAACAAGCGGTCATCAGGACAGACTTGGATCCGAATGCACCGCTTGAGAGCATTTTATCTTAATGTCCACCTCCAAGGTTACCCTACCGATGTTGCAGGCAGGAGGAGGGATATCCTCAGGTTGTGGACGAGCACTTTCTGGCTGAAGCTGACGGTACGAGGCGTCAGGTTTCCCATTCTTAGACCCTGTTTCGGTAAGAGAGGAAGAAATCCAACGGGTCCAAGGAACAGAGTCCATTCAGAGAGACTGTGAATTCAGACACTCAGCTGGTTATATGCATTCTTAGATTTTTGTGATCTGTCCAGATCACAAAGTGGTGCTCTGTGCTTCATTGTCATCAATTGCCGGTTCCCAGTGTTCTAATTCCTCTCCGCCGAAGATAGCTTCTGGGGGATGAAGACACACGGTGAACCCTCTGGTCCTCAGAGAACCACGGTGACAGGACTGCCCTCCTCCGGTGTCTGAAGTCTCTACCTCCCCACAAAAAAACAGCTTCTACAGGTGACGAGGGCCGAATGATCCCTACTGCCGGAGAATTATTGACATGCTTCTCCATAGTCTTTAAGCTTGGAACGGGGAGGCGAAGAGGCGACCTCTAGGAGGGGCAGCGCTTGGGAGGAAACCAATGGCCCAGTCAAGGCCAATGCATGGCACAGAAGTCGCCTGGCCTTGTTGAATACCTCATCGAGGTCCAAGTCCTCATTTGAAACTTCAGAAATATCTCAGAACTCAGGGAACAAGCAAGAAACAGAAGTAAAATCCAGTCTATGTCTGAGTTATGTCTCACAAGCCAGGGGTATCCCAAAATGGCAGACAGAAATACTTTAATGATCCCTGAGGGAAATTGCATTGTTGTAGGTAGGTAGTTGTGGATCCTGGATAGGGGGAGTGTTTCAATGTGATTACCTGACATGCCCACTTGGAGAGGAGTCGACTGATGGGTGTACCTGCAAAGGAGAGAGCTGTGGGATCTACCAAAGCCTCCTGATCATAACCCAAGCTGAGAGCCAAGAGACATGTTGAATATGTTTGCCTCGGTACCAGTCAATGAGCACCCTGACTGTGTGGGTCTCTCCAGAACCGCAAAGTTCAGCATAACGCAGAGGTTGAGAGGGAATTTCAAAGGTCATGGTTTGGCTCACCGCAGCCTTCTGGGTGACTGGTGAGCCCTGTCTTTTAAATGGGCAGGAAGAAAAAACTTTACCGTCCTGGTCACAGTACACACTTGTTCTCCAGCAGAGGGCGCTGTTTTTCTTCTGTTGAACAACGGGTTGGGCCGAGCTGCATCGGCTCAGAGAAGTTGCTAGAACAGCCAGAGAGCAGTTCCAACCCCTAGAGAATGGGAGGACTGGTGAAGCGGAATCTGCGGAACTCAGGCTATCAATGCAGACAGCACCTGCAAGCTGCACCTAAAGGTTGCAATTTGTGTGTTGATGTGCATCATGGTTTCCATGGAAAAACATTTTTGTGTCACAACATTTCGACCTCTAGTTTAATTTACCTTGGTCCACTAAATATAGAAAAGTTTACCTTTAATTTGTTATTTGGGTGGCCTTAGGGATCACATAAAACCTTGAATGATTACTATTGTATTTTTCCCTGGGCCAAACCACAGATTGGCTGGACTATGTAGCAGAGCTCACACCAAGCAGAGATCAACCACCATCTACTGCCAAAGACCTCCTGAAGAAAGCCCAGCACCAGACAGCAAGAATGCATCCCAGCATCTTCAGACGCCTGGACATGTCTGTCAGGGGAAAAGATAACTGAGCATTTAAATATTTGACACCTTGCAGACTATAGGAGTGAATTCTGCTCCATCCTGAAATCAAATATCTTATATGCTTGTTAATGTTTGTTTTGGCTTTCATCTTGGGATACACTAATACACAGAAAAAACCTTCCCTGTGTGAACGTGGTCATGTAAGAACCAGCTGAGACCTTGTGTTATTGTACATTGCTGGGTATATAGAATAATAGCAAAGTTGTTGTGCCTACAGGGGATTCATTTTCATATTGATTGGGATGTTAGAATAGAAGGTTTATGTTTTCCTGACCTCCCTTGCAGCTTCATCACCAGAGATGGAGTCTCTGCAGTCTACATCTACGGGAGCCTGGGCTGGGAGTCGACAGTGCGAGTGAGTTGTCTGTTCTGTTCAGTGTCCGCAATACACACACACACACTGATTATTCAGTACATTTATGGACATTGCTAGCTATTTTTTGTTAATGTGTTATTTCTATGGTGCTTAAAACCATTTAGTGTTTGTGTCGCTTGTTTTGCATGTCACTACAGACTAAAGTTACTGAACGCAGTGGGGGAATTAAACCGAATCAAATCAAATCAGTGACCAGGCTGCTTCCCCTGATTGCTCTAAAACATTACTGATTTTCTCTGACTAGGAGAGATGTCCTCATAATCAATATTGCTTGCTGTGTGGAGGATCATAATCATCTTAAACACATTGTGTTGAATACTAAACAAACACCTCAACCACACAATAATTCCACTGTGAAAACCAATAAATACAAAGACAAATGCATCATGAGATCCAACAGGCCATCATCCTGAATTCTTCTAATCTGAGTGAAATTTCTATCATATTTCATTGTCTCTCTTCTCTAAGAGGGCCTGGTGTTATGATTCATGATCAATTATTAATGAAATCTCTTTTGCTGTGAATTGCTGTCATTGTACCACTGACTCCTCAGCAGAATGTCTTTTGGCCGATGTTAGTCAGTGTTCAATATTTTACACATTAGGAGATTTTTTAAGGTAAGCTGTTACTGTTGAGTATACGAGGATGTAGATTGCTATCATGAAACAACAGTAGCATCAATAACAACAACATCACAGGTTCAGTAAGGTCACTACTATATGCTTGCACCGACCTGAAAGCTGATATTACATGAAGCACTCTAAACGAATACATCCTGGAATGCGTAATGTATACTTATTGGGTTTTCTGATTGTTTCATTTTGTGTCACCGTCTTGAAGTTCGTTATTAATATAATTTAAGATTTCAAGCACAGCTAAGAAGGCACAATATTCCCAACCCTTTTATCAGATCATAGTAAAAAAAATATAGAATACAGTTAAGTAACGTTAAATTCAGCATTGACAAAACCTCCAACAAACACTAGTCTTTAAGTCAGTGTTTGTGAGTGTGTGTGTGCATAGATATGGGGATATCGGGAAATGGATGACCCACACACCACTGGGGAGTCCCTATAGGAGTCCCCTCCACCTTCATTCACACTCCAAGGGGAGGAGATTGAGGCGACCAGATCCAGTGTGACATTGATTTTGCTTCTGTTGTTCTTCATACATTGTGCTTATTCGTGTCATTTGATATGTAAACAAAATGCGTTAGTTTGTTAGTCATTTTTGGCCTATACCTTTTTAATTAAACGCATGGCATACAATCAACCGCTGTTCAGAACGGCTTGTTTGTGCCATCTAATGGAAAAGCCGAGCTACTGCAGTTTTCCTTATATACTAAATGCATCTCATTGCTCATTTGGTTTTCGCGTTCAAGAGGCTCATATTAAACGAGCATCCAACAGGTTTTCTTATTTCAAACACTACTCCTCAACTACTTTGATACGATGACAGAACAGCGTGCTACGTGATCACCGCTGGCATTTTTACATCCAACAAAGATGGCTACCGCTGGTTTGCCTTGTCAGACCAAATTCTCCTGTTCGTCTCTGGAAGCGCGCAATTCATTTTCGATTTCCAAGGGGCGTTAGCAACAGTTTTTATGATCAGTGCTTTTGACACTACACGTGACTTCAAATCAAAATATAAGAATACATATATAATTGACCAATAGTTGGAATGGACAACTAATTCCGGATTTTCTGATAATTTTCTGATAATGATTAAGGTGACCCATTCAATAGGTGCATTAAGCAAGAGAGTATCAATTTGTTGTTAGATGATTAACTCATAGGTCCACTAGATGGCAACTCCATAAACAAAAATGGTGTAGCTCCACAATTAATTATTTTCATGAATCTAATGTTGTATGATGTAAAATAGCTAAATAGGACACAACATATGTCCAGCAACCACATAAAAACACGTAAAAAGCAGCATATTAAGTCAAGTATTTATTAACTGACCAAGGATCAAGAGGATCAAGAGCTTTCACAACCTTTACAACATACTCATCAACAACTTCGTGTAACTGTGCCACGAAGTCCACCAATCCAAGAAAAACACCTGGATTGGTGGAGCCCTCCGTCTCATCCTTGCCTTGCAAAGCTAACTCGAACACTCCGCAAAATGTCACACACTGGATTACGGTTGAGGATGCGTCGGTTGTGTGTGTGTGTGTGTGTGTGTGACACACACACACACGTACGTGTACGTACGTACGCACGCATCTGAGAAATAAAAGACATGCCACCGTGAACCGCGTGTAAAGGCCGGTCAGTGGGGTCAGTGGTGCGTGGGCTGTGAATATCTTTGGGGGGGTCTCCTCCACTACTCCCTTTGCCAGGGTGTCCTCCTGGTCTGGTCTCCTCTGTGTCCTCTCTGTTGGTGTAGGCTAATTAAAGCATCGCAATTCATTGTCTGACCCCCTCCTCTGGTCAGCTTCCTTTCTTTCTCCACCTTTGGTGGGTCCGCATGCGTTCCACAGCTGAATGATTACATCATGGTTACAGTGTAGCTCCATCTTGTGGTCATGCTACCGTACTGTTGGAGTTGTGGTCAATTCACCCAATGCCAATCAGGGGGCCCGTCAATCTTTGGAAGGCTCCACCCACAACAACAATTTCACGTCCCCGCCCGAGCCGGGCCCTTCGTCCAATGCTAAGACAGAAATCGAGCCGAGTTACTCCTTGGTATCCATTTGAGGCACGATGCTGAATATAATATGAATCGGGTAATCCATCCAAATTACACAAACATATTTGAATTGATATTGACAACATATTTTAGAGATCATTAAATAATTTTTTGAAGCTCACAACGATGTATTTTGGTGTATTTTGTTTTACATTGCGACTGGGGATTATGGGATATGGTAGTGAACGTGCGCGTGCGTAGCTCAGTTGGCAGCCATTACACGTTGAACTTTAGTTAGCGATAGCGATAGAGATAGCAATGGACTACAAACATAAAAGTGGCTTTCTGGATTTTTACAAAGATGACATAACTGCTGATTTTCACATTCAATTGTTGTCATTCCTTGCATGTTTGAAAGACCGCATTTCACAAATGCAAGTGCAAGAGCTGACGAAGATGCTCATCATTGAGAATAGATGCACCACTGCGGGTTTCGGGGAAGTTTGCACTGTTCTCATGCTTTTCCTGACAATACCAGTGACAGTGGCATCTGCAGAGCGCTCATTTTCCAAACTTAAACTTATAAAAAGCTCCCTGTGGAGCTCAATGGGACAGTCTTGTCTCTCTGGACTTGCCATAATGTCGAGAATTGAGAATGCCTGTGTGCATCACCTGGAAATGAAGGATTCAATTGACAACTTTGCGCAGAGGAAAGTCCGGAAAATGCAGCTATGATGTAAGTCAGCACCTTTTTACGTATTCTAATGATCGGGTATTGCTTTTGGGGTTATTGTGTCTTTGATGTGCAGTTCGGAGTTTGTTGTGTTTTTATTTATTTATTTATGGCCTATTTATGGTGCGCTGTTACCATTTTTTTAATTTGTTGTGGTGCGCTTACTTTTGCGAGTCGTCTCATTTCTACTGTGTAGGCCTATATGACCTCATAGCCTATGGTAGGCTATTGGTGGACGTTGCGTCATTACGCGTTGCAGCCTATAGGGGGGCGAGCCCGTCTTGATCACCCAGCTTACGGGCCCATCGTTGGCTTGTTACGCCACAGAATGACGGCTTTGTTATACGAGGATGAACGTGGAGATCGTGGTGGAGATATGGCCTGACAACAAAAAATGTCAGAAAAAAAGATAAAGGGTTTTTTCTGTTTAAAATATTTTATTTATTTTTTTACAAATATGCTTTTTTTGCATGTATACATACATACATACAGGGCCGACGGACTGGGGGTATAAGTTGGAAAGCCTTGGGGGGGCTCCAAGGCAGAGGGGGGGGGGATTTTTTGCAATTTTTATGTCAAGTATTTTTTGGTTGTTGTTCGAATGGTTGTTGTTCGAAACTAAATTTCATGATGAATATCGATCTAAATGCAAGCTTAGCATAGTTTAATAAATTGGTATAATATTACCAGGGGCGATTCTAGGTTCTGACTTTTGGGGGGGGGGCTGAGCCCCCCCAATTTGACGGCACGGAGATCCGGGGCTATAGCCTTGAATGCCCAGGTCTAATGATGCGCCTGGGCACAAATATATTCAATGCCGTTGACAGTGTTGCAAGTGGGTATGGTGGCTTTGACAAGCTGTCAGCTGTTATTACGGATGGCACACCTGCGATGCAGGGAGGACAGGTTTCGCAGGGCTCCTCCGACAGTGCGGGATGAACTGCACTATACTGTATCATCAGGTGACTAGCCTCATATTAATTGTGAGATGTAGTAGGGCTGGGTGATAACACAATAATGATATGTATTGCGATAGACACGTAATCAATACGATAGAACGTTTCAAAAAACGCACAGGGTGTGTTCCGATCATGTCATAGTGGACTGAAGTGACATATTGAGTGAGATTCCATTCCGTTGGTATTGTCAGTGCCCACTGCAAAGAGAACTACACAGCAGGTACGGGGCGAGGGAGCACAGCTGCATACGGTGTACATTTTAGGACATCCTCAGGATCAGGCTTCAGCGTCAGACCTCAGATGAAAAGGCATAAGAAAAAAAATGTCAGACTGAACGGCATCAGTAAAAAAGTTGTCATACTGAACAGCATGCCAGGAAAGGGGGCGGGGCTTAGCAGAGGTCAAACACGTCATCAAGTTGCGACAACAAGAAGAGTAGTTTGAAAGGAAGAAGCCTTTCTGCTAGAAAATGTTGTAACGTTAGTAATGGTTGACCAGATGTTTCATGTGGGATATGAGACAGTGGATGACCAGCATCACCACCATGCTAAGTGTACTACCTCATGTTGTTCAGAGATACCACAACTCACGTGTAATACAACATTGGACATTAATTATCATTAATATTGATTGATTTCTCACCGACTATGTTGTAAACAAATGCACGTGGCCAGGACGAACGGACTTGAATAGTTTCCCTTTGGTTCACATCAAATAGCAAATTTTTAGAGACAGTTTTGAGTTGTGAGAGAAAAAAAAATAAAATAAAGTAAAACGTGTGTCTTGTTCCAAATATGCCTAGTATCTTTCCCTGTTGCTGTTTGGAGCGATTGCCATGGCAGCTATGGTCGCAACTTGATGACGTATTTGACCTTCAGCTACGCCCCGCCCCCTTCCTGGCATGACGTTCAGTATGACAACTTTTTTACTGATGCCGTTCAATGTGATATTTTTTTTCCTGATGCCGTTCAATGTGACAACTTTTGTGCTGATGCCGTTCAGTGTGATATTTTTTTTTACTGATGAGTGATCATTTTTTACCTGAGGCCATTCATTGTGAAAAGTTTTTTTATGATGCCTTTTGGTGCGAGTGTGACAGAGGTTTTCCTGAGACCTTATGCCTTTTCATCTGAGGTCTGACGCTGAAGCCTGATCCTGAGGATGTTCTAAAATGTACACTGTAAGTAGGCCATAGAGTGTAGGGAACTTTGCAATCGGAACGCGACCAAAGGCACTCGTCCTCTGCTACCTAGCAACGTATAGAGTGACACGCTAATAGCCAATCATGTAACAGTATCACGTTTGGTTGCGCATATATTTAAAAAAAGAGGGTGAACTTTTTTGCACTATACTTGCAGTAAAAAATATATATGAAGATAGTTCTTCCCAGGTTTCTCTCTGTTTACATGCAACACTTTGCACATGTTTTTGTAACACTTTATTTTTTTTGTTAAGCAAATGTTTAAATTTAGTATATTTTTCTCCTGCTCCTTATTTTAATTAGGTCATACAAATCACACACATCAATGATGATCGATATCGACCGATATGAAACACTGATATCGTCTGCCCCTACCTACCTCCAAACATTAGTGAAACACCACGCCCCTGCTTGAGCACTCCGCTCAACTACCTCAGCTGGTCGACTGGTACCGCCATCGCTAAAAGGAGGAAAAGGTTGGATGGCGAAATCTCAACTCTTCTCCGTTTTGGCACCGCAGTGGTGGAACGAGCTCCCTGCCAATGTCAGGTCTGCAGAGTCACTCCCCATCTTCTGGAAGAGACTCAAGACCCACTTGTTCAGAGTTCACCTGAACCCTGCATAACTTTGTAATTTGGCACTTTGATCGCTCTTTGTAACTTGGCACTTAGTCAGAGATGTTGTACACTAGCAATGGTTAATCTAGCACTTGAAATGATTGTTCTGGTGACTTTCTAACTGTATTAGCAGCAATGAAATGTTTCACCTTCTGATGACAAATGTACTCTTTGTAAGTCGCTTTGGATAAAAGTGTCTGCTAAATGCCCTGAACGTAAATTCACTCATTTCACACTATCTTTAAATATTCAGACAGAAAAATACAAGTCATATCCTGTAATTCCATCGGTTTCATGTTATTTTCTTAGCATTGAACAGGATTACTGTTCTGCCTCAAGGTCATAGGTTTACATACAGGTCATTTCAGTATTTCTGATGTCAATATCAACACATAAAAGTGAAGGTTTACTACCTCTCCAAATGGGTTGGCCAATAGGCAGAGAGGGAGGGGATCTTCAGGTGATATGGTTCACCTGTGCTTAAGTCACTTTTAGCTCTTTGGTTTACGTCATTGTTCTTCTCTGACACGCTCTTCAAACAAACACAACAAACTGGGGTTTGTCTGTTTGAATGATTGACTGTTTGCTGGACAAAATAAGTCTTGGTTTTCAAGTAGTGACAAAATGGTGGCAAGTATGAATTTTGTATGTTTGTTGGCAGGAATGTTTAAAGAATGTTGGTTGTGCTCAATTTGTGAAGTACATTTGTTGGATGCCAGTGTTGGAGTCTCACACAGGCATTTTGGTTTTGGTGTTTGGGGAGCGATTGTTAGAGCTAATAAAATGTGTCCTATTGATGAGTGGAGGGTTAGGATAGCCCTTGTGTTTTGGTTCACCTGGTAAAATGTTTTTCATAATAGGGGACTAATATATAACGAGCGGCTAAAAGTGAGTAATGTTGTCATTTCCACCTCTCGGGAGCACATCCTTGGGCTCACAGGGTCATTGTTAACCCAGTTGCTTTTACCTCCCAGTGGGTTTTGATTCATAAATACCACTCACACCTAGTGGCACACCAAAGAGCTTAAACTGACTTAAGCACAGGTGAACCATATCACCTGAAGATCCCGTCTCTCTCTGCCTATTGGCCAACCCATTTGGAGAGGTAGTCAACCTTCACTTTTATGTGTTGATATTTACATCAGAAATAAATAATTTACCTGTATGTAAAGCTATGACGTTGAGGAAGTTTTCCCAAAACGAGTAAACAAAAATGTAAAATAAAAGTCACAGGATCGCAGGATATTACTTGCCTCTCTGAGTATTTAAAGATAGCCTGAGATGAGTGAAGTGCTGCAGAATAGATTTTGTTTGTGGTCAGAAGGAACAAACATATCATAGCACTGGAGAAGAACCATGGAGACTACATTTACCAAGCACCTGATTCTCTTCATTCTCACACTTTCCATCAGTCAACCACCTCATGTGGAAGCCTCTGTGCTACAGAGACAATACTGTTACAGATCAACTCTACAGACCTGGGAGGAGGCAGAGAAAGGCTGCTGGTCAGACTACTATTTAAGAGTCAACCATTTGGCTACCATAAGAAATGTAAGTGATACAAAAGAAATATCTGATATGTGTAAGGCTACAATATGCTGGATTGGCCTTCATAAGGATGAGAATAACCTGAATGAGTGGACATGGGTTTATGGCCAACAATATAAAAACACATACTGGGCTACTGGACAGCCTAACAACGATGGAGGGCAGAAGAATTGTGCAATC
>OMKQ01019278.1:1581-16552 GCA_900302335.1 Phycis phycis
GGTAAACAAACTAAATTGAACTTTCCATTGTGTGTCCCACAATTTACCATTTTATTTCATCAGTGGAAAACGCAACATGTCCAGTAAAAAAAATTACTACATCTGAATAGTTTAACGACAGGATGAAACCAAACAGTGGATTTTATAGGAATACACAGAGGCAATACATGGTGCAAAATTCAGAAGAGGGCAAACACAAAAGCTGTCATCTTTTAAATTAAATTAATTTTGCACCACACAAGGAAGTTAAAATGTTCATGCTATGGGTAAAGGGGATGAGGAAGGGCGAGGAGGAGGGGGAGGGGGATGCCTCAGAGGACACTAAATATACTAAGTGTAAATATTAACAAGTATGAACAACGCCAGTGCAACCAGATAACTTGAACAAGCCGTTTAGTTTCAGTGTGGTAGTGATGTGCGGACCCCTCTAGTCTTACTTCTCTTCACACCACTGGTTTTCTTTGCGTACCTGAGGACAAGAGAGAGACAGAGAGCGTTTAACTTGTTATATTCTGAAGCAGAGACGCAGGTTTGTGTCCTTTTTGCTCCTGGCATACAAGCACTTCACTGTCAAGGGTCTGCAGAAAACCTGCTGGAGGATCTGGTCGAGACAGCAGCAGTGGATTATTTTTACCTGGGCTTCTTCCTCTTCTGTGAAGTCATTTTTGATGTTGAATGTCTTCCTGATTTCCTCAGGGGTTTTGCCTTTGATCATGTTGGCGACCGTCTTGCAGGTGACATCTAGGAGGCCTTTGATGTCCAAATAGTTAGCAGCCTTAATAAGAAGAAACGTGCAACACATGAGAGGTAGATGAGGACCTTCATTCGCTTGCTGACAATGTTCAAACAATACCTTAACACTATTAATAGTGTTCAAAATATCAATAAAATATCAAAGTCAAAATAGATGTCTTAGATAGATATTTTGGAGCAGAGATTGGCTGATCATATCACTATGACTTGACTTGAATACATTTGGTTCAACCAATCAAGAAAGAAAACAGGCAACAGCCCAACCCATATATGGCAATGCAAGTAACAGTTTTATAAACAAATTTGATCAGAAAAAGAACATAACAGTTTCATCACTTTTCCGTCACTCTGTTGATGGAGATGTTATGAACCCAGTAGAAATACCATGGTTGAGCCGGGCCACAGTTTAAGCATCATGACTTGCTAGGTGAGATTAGCTTCTTTAGATTCTTCTGACAAAAAAAAAAAGCCCAAAATGTCCAGACTAACCCAGAATGGCACCTGGCCTTTTAAAAACAGTGAGAGAAATGATGAATGGTCTCCACTTGCAGTTCAAAGGGAGGGGAACCTTATCAATAAGATCAACATGTATATCAAATATCAACATGTATTCTAAAAATACATTAAGAAATGTTGAGACTGAAAGTGTCAAAAAAGTCTCCACTGGCTGTGAAAGAAGCAACTAATTAAAAATCCCTTCTGTGTGAGACCTTGCAGTATTCCTGGTTGGACAACAAACAGTCAACAAACACGTGCACATGGCTTGGTGCGTGTTGACAGACATCTCAACTAGACAACGGTGGAGAGTCTTCATCCAACTCCACTCAGTCTACTGCACCATCGCTGCACTAGTGAGGACATCCCATCCATCCCAGAGCTGTGCTGAGTCTACCTCTACTACCATCCACTTAGTGTGACTATAGGATTGGAGGAGGAAAATTAAAAAGGCCAACCATTAACAGAAATAAGAGCTGTGGAGTTAGAGCAGCCACCCCTCATTTATTTTCTAAAGCTATTTGTGTGGCAGCTTCTGATAATGCAGCTCATGTCTTTAGAGACAGTTACGTAAATCAAAGATACCCGTGTCTCCGGTGACAAGAAGGAACGGTCAACAGCTTAAGACCCCCAGCTGTACGGCCCAAACATTCACAAAAACACTTTGCCGAGTGGGTCCACATGCATACGTCACTGCCGGTAGACGACCAACCGCTCGGGGCTGGTCCTACATGGCTTGTATAGCAGGGAGTCGGCCAAAGCCACAGCCCATAATTCAGCCCACTAGCTAACTAGTTGACAAGACAGAAACAAAGGACAACTACACCTGAAACACTGCTTCCCAGGCACGCCGCTAACACCTTCTGAATGCAACTGGTTCCTTATGTTCACATTAACACTTAAAGATCTGGGAAAACAGACTATACTCATTTGGCCACATACCATGTTTTACAAGTCTATACATGACTTGCCATCCATAGTGTGGATGGCAAGGGCAAGTGGACACACGCACACACACACATCACTTGTTGCATCTTCTCTACTGCGAGTGGAGGATTCAAAGGCCTGTGAACAGAGCAAGAGAAGTGGCGGTCCTGGGCGACCCCTCACCAGAATGAGCTCAAACAAGGTGCCTTGGTCCACTTTGAGGAACTCCTGGTCCCACACTGGAATGTCATCGGTTCTCTTCTCCTTGTTCTCGTCGTCCTCTGGGGGGGGCGGGTCATCCTTGTGATGAGTGCACCACTGAATCACCTGCAGAGGACCAAACATCAGCACCATATCAAAAGGTGCCACATGTAGGGCTGATGCCACACTTTGTACTTTTAATGGTACAGAATTACGTCGGTACTACCGAGTATTCAAGTTCAACCAACCGGTGCAGAATGTCGATACCCGAGTGGCTATACCCGAGTGTATCTGGTGGGTGAGAGGATGCTACAGTATATGTGACCACTAGCATCACCATGTTAGCACCGCTATGGTGCTGCTGTGGTGCGTGACAGTCAGGGCGTCCATGGAGGGTGCCCATGAGGTAATCACTTAGTGAGTGGGGGAATTCTTTGTTTGTTTTTGTCTTTACTGACGTTAGCTTAGCATTTTTGGGCATGTCCAAAATAAATAGTGCGTGAATTGCATAAAACAGGAAATATTACAGTATGGGACAGTGAATGACATTCAACTTCAGCAGAATGTTCACTTTCGTTTTTTTTATTTCAAATATAATATCATTGTTGTTGGCATCAGCAATCAGCTTGCCAGTAGTGTTGTTTACATTCTTGCTTTCATGACAGGTCTCCCCATCAACGCGCCCTGGAGTCACAGTGAGCCCCAGAGGGGACACCCTTCACCCTGAACACTGGCTAAGTACTGTGTTCCTCCACCACAGTCCCTCCTGATATGACTCCTAGATCTGGTGAAGGACGTCACGTTCACTTCCACACAACAGCATTCTCACGCTATGGTGCCGGACCGGCCGGCTGGAGGCTGTAGGGACGGGTTTGGGAGGGAGGGGTTTTATTTTGGTGTGTAAAATGTTCTAAATAAATAACAATGTTGAGATTTACTAAATTACATTTTTGTTAGTACCGAGAGTAAAGTAGTGGAAAAAGGGTACTGGTTGGGTACTGGTACCTACAGTTATGGGGTCAAATGTGAATGGTACATAACCCTAGCCTGAAGATCTCCAATCATCTGAGCAAAATGCTTTCCTCACACCACAGTCGTATTAATAGCTTGCATATCAGAACAATCAAACACACGGCGCAAACCTCCGGGCTCTCGTCTCGGGTGACCATTTTGTAGGCACCTTTTTTCACCACGATCCTTTTACACTTATCAAAGGATCACTCTGAATCTGCCTTTTAACGAGTCCACGTGTGTTACACCAACATAGGAGCTCCGCTGGTCACTACATTTTGTTAACTATTGGAGAGTTGGCAGGAAAAACTTCCAGGCAGTGATTTTAATGTAACATCCATTCGGGGCCTTTTCAAACATGTATCACGTCAGGTTATTAGGCTATTCGTCAGGGCAAAGCACTTTGTATTTTGCGGATTGTGTAGAAATGTTGACTTGTAGAAACAACAGACACATACTGGTGATCCCATCTTTAATTCAATGCATTAAATAACACATCTTTCCCACTTAAAAACACTTACTTTCCCTTGAATTTCTAAATCGATATCATTAATCAATCAGTTGATTGATGAATCAAGGTTATCATGGGCATTTCTAGAACCATGGTCCATAATGTGAGTTGACGGGTTGTGGAAGCTCATTCACATGCACACGATAAAAAGGAAAATTGGTATCATTGATGCACCGATTGATCGACCAATCATCATCCATAACTCATGTTCAGGTTTCACTTAACGATTTACACCGCTTTGAGTTGATCTCTCCAACCTGCTGCGGCCCCTGGAGTCTCTAAGGGGTGTGACCGTAGCGTCACGTGCAGCCAGACGCCTGGAACGTCATGGCTATGCACAACGCCGTCGTATAACTGAATCATATGTTTGCACCACATCGCAGGAATCAAAAAGTAGGCTAGAAATATAAGCATCTCCCAAGTAGCCTACACACAAATGTTGCCCAATGCACCATCTTCATAAACTATCAAGACACGCAGTCAAATCTGTTTGGCTATTCTATACACACATACATTACAATAATGACCAATTCAATGACCTTCATTACATTGAGTCATCATTTGTTATGCAAAGCTTGGTAACAACACACGCTTCTTCCCCGTAGCCCCTATTCTCTACCTGTGAACACCGACGCGTGCATAACATACCACAGGTGATGTGGTTACATTATTATCATCCACAGTCTCTCAGTGTGTGAGTGAGGGTGTGTTGGCCTGACTCCAATAAATCCAATCCAATAAATAGTAATCCCACTGATTCCTTCACTTTTGTTATTGGTGTTTAATTTATTCAACCTTGCTTTACATCTAAACTTAGACACGGTCATAAACTAGTCCAAACTAAACCCGTAGTGCTCCATGTTTACATGGCGTTGCTATTTTCTTAAAGAAACAATGCATTTCAACCAGCTCAACAAACGTACATCCTTACATAATCCACACAATGATTTCCATTACAAATATCCTATTATGTCCTATCCTATTAATATACATGTCACTACTTAAAAAAAAAACTGTGATCTGTATCAGCCAAAAAGAAAACTGTTGGGTGTATCCCTAGTATTGAAGAATGAACAGAACCCTGTACCGTGGTGCTAGCCATAATTTAACTACTTGGAAAATCTCTGCGTTCACAGATTTCAAGCTTTTTTTCAAAAACAGATTTCAAGCATTACTTTCTGCAGACACTGACCCAGAAGGCAAAGCACGTGGCCCCTGGAGTGTTGTTGATTAGTCATTACACAATCAAACCTCTAGTGACGTGGGAGTGTCCACCCAGATGCATGATGGACAGATCAGCCTACCAGTTAGTCAAGTCCAGTGGGTAGGCTGGTAGCTTGCTCTACCTATCATACATCTGTGTGGACAGTCCCATGTGTGTGATGTCACTTGATTGCACATCGTGAAACCTATTTTATACAACAACAACAACAACACATAACTGGATAGAAAGTCTGCTACAGCGAAGGCTTTGACAATTTGATGATACATCCTGTCGAAAACGTTGCCAAAATACATATCAACATAATATACAAGTTATTGGTAAGGTGTAAATTAGGTGTAATTTTTTAATTAAAATATCTAACGTGTAGGGCTAACAAAAGTTCTGCATATTACCTTTTTGAGGATTGCGGCGTTCACATTAGGAAGGGGAACTGGATCATCGTCCCCCTCGTCATCCATTCCCAAATCTAGTCAAGATCATAAACATGTGAGCATGAGAAATCTGTTCACTGAAATCAGGTTAGGTCGGTGAAATGATTGTCAGTGGTTTGCAACGGAAACAAAGAAAAAAAAGCAGTTACCTTCCAACATAGTCTTGATCGTGACAGACTGTTTGGCTATCTCGACATCGACTTCGAATATCTCCCCATCGGAGCTCTGCAATTTTATTGTGGGCATGATCTGAAACATAACAGTGGTTATTAGGATATGCATGAGTTACAATGTTAGGGTGCGCTATACGTGTTATTACTGAAAGGTCGGGGCTAAACTAGTCTACTAAAGCAGACCTCTAGGTTAGCTACAATTGTATTTCACAAACGGCCCGAATATCACTAAGTTAACTTTTACCACAAAATATCCCGGTATACGGTGAAGTGTGGAAACTACAAACACGAATTAGCAAAATTTTAAGAGTGGCGTCTGCAATTAATCAAGTCTCACGAACACAATGCTTTACAGATGACGTTGGTTTGCTTATGTGCTGACTGATAGCATTAGCAACGTAGAAATAGAAACATTACGAGACAACCGCATGGACGTTATTATATCATAATAGCTGACCCCACAGACAGCCGAAGCAACCATACATCCACGGGTAAATCTAAATAATAACGCATAGAAATGTTAGCTGAAAAGGCCAATGCTACCGTTGGACACAATGCTAACTTTGTGGCTATCGTTAGCAATCGTTGTCAGCGAGGCCTAATACTTTCAACCACATTTGTGCTCTTCATTTTATGAGTAAATGTATATACTTGTTTTAATGAGTGCCCCGTTAATTTCAGCGAGTTACTGAAATGTTATCACGAAAACATTCGATTCTTACCGTTTGTTTTCGACCAGATCCAAACGAATCCAAATTGTCCCAAACCTACAAAGCGACCTTATGCAGCAATCAAGTAGAGTGTGCTGTGGAAGCAGCTCGGCCGCTGGGGGCGTCGCGTGTTGGCTGAGGCAGAAAGATTCTTATTAGTATGATGAAGCTCTGAGTGCGCTGCTTGTAACACCGGGCTGTATTCTTCGTAGACGAAACACGTCTAAAATATCGTATGATTGGTTTAATGTTTAGTGTAATGTAGTAATATTAATACATTTATCTTTTAAGGCCATAGAAAAACACTTATTTGTGTCTATAGATAGATAGATAAGTATTCCATAAAATGACTAACGTATTACACATTCACAGTTGGCACTAGTTTACATGTACGTATGCATCTTAAAATACCTTTGTGTGTGTGTGTGTGTGTGTGTAGCCTGCAGAGCATCCAGATATTAAAGTTTGCTTTTCGCAATAATCAACAGAGAAACTTATTATGAACTCACAAGCTCAGGATGATCTCACAAGGGTAGTAAAAGTGGCTGATGTAAATGAATGTATTTCTCCTTCAAAAATGGGTACAAAAACACACTTGGAGTACCTTCTATTTTTTATTTGAATGGATTGGTTAATACAGACTCTTAATTTAAGATGGAGTTAGTCAGTGGATGTGTACATTCCATCACATTTCTGCAAAAAAAAAACACACAAATACAGCCCAGGCATGGTGAGTGCAAGACGTTTTTCCTGAATAAAAAGAAAAAACACCAAAAACTTTAGAGCCATACAGAAAAAATAAAAGATTAAAATATTTTTTTCTTTACAAGGTATTTAGTCAGCATCTTCTGACCTGTGTTCCATTAGTTTTAGATTTACAAAAGTGCAAATAAATCATGTTTAAAAATCCCCAAATGAAAAGGCATCCGCATTGAGAATCCATGACCGTGTGGGTCGAAACAGTCGTCTTCGAAGCAACGGAGCGTCGTGTTTGTCTCCGACGTCGGGAGCGTTCTGTCGTGAAAAAGGGTGGGGGGGGAGCAGCTAGGGCCACAGTGATGTCACTGCCCTTTGTAGATGGTGGGAGCAGGAGGAGGAGGGCTCTGTTTTCAGCAATGATTCTAGAAGGGATTATGGCACACACCTTTTGGTCCATCCGTCGACACAAGACACTTTAATGTCAAGACAATTGAATCGATTGCTCAGAAAACTTGAGGATACAACACCGTGTAAAGTCCCTCCCCCCCAACAATAAAACTTTGTACCGTTAGCGTTCTGTCCATCTCTCATGGTATCCATTGAAAGAGTGTTTTTTATATATATTTATATATTCATCATGGCAATACGAGACCGGACTATACAGGGTCAAAGGTCAGAGTTTACAGGAAGTAGTCTGGGGTGCGGCGGGTGACGTGGGGCTCTCCCCTGCGGGGCGCAGGGTCAAACTGCAGGCTGCAGGGGGGGGGACAACAGAGGAACATTCTGGAATCAACGCTTTCATGTACAATTCTTCACTTTCACCATTTTGACCTGGATATTTAGAGATGCTTTGACCTCAAGTATCTCAAAGTCAGAGGTAAGTAGGGGCAAGTGGGGCTGGGCACCAAAACATGGTAGCAGCTACACAACCATTCCCCAATGCTATAACCAAAAACATATATGTATTATTAATTATTAATATTATTAACATACATATTAACATGTATGCATGTAATATGTATTATTGTATTAAGAAATACAAAACAAGATGATTGTTTATGTTGTTTTCCTCTCTCCCCCCAGCCTTTCTTTGACTAAACTTACAAGGAATATTTGAGGGTGTCGTCCAGTTCCATAATAGCTGCCTGGTTGCCACAGCGATAGCAGTAGTTGGGAGCACTGAATATCGTCACTACATTTCTCTCATGGCACCAGTTGTAACCCTGTTGTGAAGTAGACACACACGTTAATGGACACACAAAATGACACGATATGACAACAGATATTCCACAGACTATCGTCTTGAACTCTGAAGTCTTACTGCAGTGAGAGTAAGACTCATTGTTCCAAGACGGTTTACAGGACACTCTTCATAGTGTGTGTGCTACAGTACCTGACCACCAGACCAACACTTGTCCATTTTCATTTTAAAATAGCATCATCCCAAAAAACAGCTATA
Organism: Phycis phycis; assembly: GCA_900302335.1. Taxonomy (NCBI): domain Eukaryota; kingdom Metazoa; phylum Chordata; class Actinopteri; order Gadiformes; family Phycidae; genus Phycis; species Phycis phycis. Next base: position 10,177 of record OMKQ01019278.1, read on the forward strand.
TATTTGACAGCAGCAAGTATCTACCTTAGTATGACAATCTTAATAGTAAGGTAGCTCAACATATTTGATACAATTGAAAAAAGTTCATATTTTAATATAAATATGAATATATAATATAAATGTATTTGACGCGGTGTCTGGTGGGTGAGAGTACGAGGAGAAGTTGGGCGTCTGGGTTGTCCAGCTTGCACTTAACGGGCAACAAACCTCCATGACCAGCTGGTGGGCCCGGGACACCAGCGTGAGACGGTTGGCGTGGTTGAAGGTCTCAGAGATGTCCTGTCCGAAGGTGTAGCCGGCGCCGCGGGGGGAGATGCCCCAGCCGCCGCGGTCGTCAGGGTCCGACCACAGCAGGTCACACATCGGACCCTGGGGTGGAGGTGGGTGGGAAGAGGGAGAGAAGGGGGGTCTATTAGAATACAATCCATATCTCTCTCATCAATCACTCGTCTTCACTTTTAAGTTAGAAATTCAACACAGAATGTATGCACAATTCGTTCTAACTGGCCAAAAAAAACCTCTGCTATTATTTTCTATAGTCGTATCTTTTTGCAATGAAAGTTTCTTCCAAAATGATGACATTTAGAGAAAGAAACTCAGGGGTAGAGGTTCTTACAGTCCCAATCACATTTCTTATTATTGAATTTGGTGACATGGACTTTGCAGTGCTGACACTTACCTCGTGGGGAACCTCCTGTAGGCGGTCCAGGGCTCTTATGTGATCCAGGGTGTCAATGGATGGCGACAGGCCCCCGTGGAGACAAAAGATCTGAGGGGAGGACACACAAACTAATATATTAATGACTATTTAATATAATAATAATTAATATCATTAATTAGGGAAATTCATTGATGAACATGAATCTGCACAGACTATATTTTTGTCCATCTTGCTGAATGATCAATGTCTCTGTAGTGATTTTCTTTAGGGCCCCTTTCACACATGCAGTCTCTCCCTGCAATGGTCCGGAACAATTTCCTGCATGTCATGTGTAAATGGAAATGTGTGTGCCATCAATTTCGAGACCGAACATTTCCGGATGACTGCCAGTACGACTGTGCTGTGCCTGAAAGCAGTAGCATTGCCAGGAGAGTCACATAATTATGTCTGGTTATGTCTGTCTGATGCAAGACGTTTTCAGATCAGGAGACTGCGCACGCAATGGTTTATCTTAAAGTGGGAGATTCAATAACAATGTCAATACAGCTTCTCTTGTTTGGAAACAAGTGCCTGTTTCCAAGATGGTCTGGAAACTGGACAGATTACAGAATAAGGGAGCTCCTCTGAGTCTGCTGTGCAAACTGAGCTTTATTAGAAACTTTATTAGAAAATCTGTGACCACAGGAATGAGAACACACAAATAGGTGTGATTGTCCCTTTGAATGTAAGATAAGCCTGACTGTGGTTGAGTGTGGCAACGGGTGCATGTCCTCCTCTCTTTACCTGAGAGTCCACCAGGGCGGTCAACGGGAGGTAGTCAAACAGGTCTGTGAAGGACTTCCAAACGTTGGCGTTGCCGTATTTCCTGAGGCACTCGTCATAGAAGCCGTACACCTGCGTGATCTGCCTGCTCTCGTGATTCCCCCGCAGGATTGTGATGCGCTCCCGGTAGCGGACCTGAGATGTTGACCGTTGCATTTCAATTCAGGTGAGAACGTGTAGGATTTACAGAGAATGAAAGACAACAACACTTTTCTCTTCACTCTTCTCACCATACATATCTTAAAGTGAGCCCTCCTACTGTCTACGGATACCAGATATCACTCAAATAACAACCAGCGGCCAAAGCCATGGAGCTGTGTCAGAGATCAGCTGATATTCAGTTCTCTCCACTTCTCAAATTCACATCTAATATTAAACCTGTTTTTTTCTTCACGTCGTTTGCTTTTTAATACATGCACTGAGGTCTTTAGTCAAAGGAAGGCTGTTCTGTTCTGCAATGGCAGCCAAGCATGCAACTACTGCTGTGTGTGTGAAGTCACTTTACACTCCACACAGGGAAAGCAAGGCAATAATAATACAAGCAAAGGCTAAATATTTGTCCGCACTGACACCAATTAAAAAAACACAATAGGAACAGGTATAAGGTGAAATTGTAATTGCATTTTTGCTGCTTGTAGCACTTGGCATCTACTACAGATTGTAACATTCTAAACATTATGACATTATGTGCCATCAACTCAGTTTTTTGTGATGCCATTGGCACTTTTTGAGGTAGTGTTTAATATTTTGTTCTAGATTGATGGGTTGACTCGACAATGAAAATATGTAGTTTGGTGGAGGCCAGGGTGTTTCATTACACTGTAAAGGGCCTCTATTTTATCACCAGGTGTAACCACCATGTAGATGGGCAATTACAATTCATTCATTTCAAATCTCTTTGTCATGTTGATGAGCCATTTCCAAAATCTATCCCTATGTGACATCACAAGTGAGGGTTTCCACTCAGGTGTATGATGTACAGCTCAACCCAAGTCTAGCAGTTGACAGTCCATTCGCCAGCTCCTTTTAGCTGGTGGGCACTCCCACATTGTGATGTCACAAATGGATAGATTTTGAAATAGCTCATCAACATGGCAACAGCTAAAATAGGAGCCCTTACAGAATTAGTGGTTACTACAGAAACAAGCTAAATATGGGCAGAGAATGTTTTAGTATGTTGTCAATGACATGCACACACACAGACAGGCAGGCAGGCACACACACACACACACACAACTCACTTTAAGTGCGACAAGTAAAGTGACAGTCTCTACAGAGTAGTATCCACGGTCTACGTAGTCTCCCATAAACAGGTAGTTTGTGTCAGGGGATTTGCCTCCGATCTTGAAAAGCTCCATCAGGTCGTGGAACTGCCCATGGACGTCCCCGCACACTGTCACTGGACATCTGACCTCCTGCACATTGGACTCCTTGGTCAGGATCTCCTTGGCCTGCAGACCAGAAGAAGAGGGTGTGTAAGTGGGGGGCGTGGCTGGAGTTCTGGGTTAAAGGAGAACAGAAGGATCCATCTCCTGATATCTTTACCTATCACCAAATGAGTCCAAATTCACTTTCTGAAAGACACTTTGACGTACAGCGGGATATAACTCAAAGTAGTTTTGCATTTACAAATAAAACTATGAAGCAAATTTGGTTCGATTAGGACTAACAAAAGGATCATCACCACAATATTACTAATAATATTCAATATTGCTATACTATCTGTTTTTGTAGATACAATGTCAATTCAACAAACTGACGATCATTTTGAATGAGATACAGTACATATATATATGAAGGGAGTAAATATAACACTGAACCAAAGTAAAACCAAAGTAATTTTGCTTCGTGGGGAACCCTAATGGGGAACCCTAATGACAACACCCCTTTTGGTTCCCAAACTTGAGGGACAGCAGAGTAGCAGTCCCGTTCCATTGTTGAAGAGGACCACCATCTATGTTGTTAGTCAAGCATACATAGTTTATATTATGAATTTAATATTTAACCTCATTTCAATTTAATTTAGCCTATATTTACTGAAGCTGATAGGCTATCAATTTCTATATGGACCTGTGGGTAATGATGTTTGAACATCATTTTACTTTACAAGTTTTAATTTTAAATGACTCATACTTGGAGCTATAATGCCGTCATCAGAGTAATTTCTGGGCACACCAGCTGTGTGCTTACATCACATCCCCCTGCCAAGCCACGCTGTCACCAGGCCAGCCACAATTGTGGATTCCATAACAATTGGTAAGGCATAACTTACCAACTGTTTTAGAAGGGAAACTGAGTTAAAAATAACGCAATCTGAGCGAGTTGTAATAGTTTTAGAAAGATGGACACACATACATTGACACCCACACAAACACCCCCCCACACATTAACAAACTAAGAAATACACACAGATGTCAGTATCGTCAGGCATAATTAAATTGAAAATAAATTCCCATCTACAATATTGTGTACTACAGTATTGTGTACCATTTCAACTCATTTTAACTCAGAAACAAGTGAATGTTATGGAAAAGCAAGGCTAGGATGGGACAGTCAGTACAATACAAAAAGAGCGAGAGAGACAGATAGAGTGAGAAAGAGAGATAGATACACAGAGAGAGGAGAGAGCACAGACTGTGTCCAGAATGCTTTCCAAACAGAGAACTAAAAACACCACAGTGCTGCTGACCTATATAAAATACAAAACAACACAATACCCATGTGGCAATAGGCCTTTTAATTACTGTGACGAGCCCACACACTGACCATGACTTCTATCTTTTAAGCCACTGGGTCACTAAATTGAAGAGAATATTCTCGATTTGGCACATCATGAAATGATTCAGTAGATTTTTTCTCTGTCATTTTTGATGAAAGGACACTAAATCGCACTGAACATACAAAACAAGCTTTCTGGGTTCAGGGAATTTCTGGATCACTGGGGTTGATCAATCATTGGCCACAATTAATGGTATGTATGTAGCATAGCTTATCAAAACACGCCTTTAGCACTAAATTTAATTATCCAGCATGCCACACTGTACTTGATATACTTGAAACATGAATATAACTGAGGTAAAAGACAATGTGAGGATAGCAGTTTATCTCCATTCACTGGAAAGGAGCCACAAATCCTGACTATCAGACAATCCTCAATCAGAATCATGTATCCTGAATAATGCCCTTGGTTAACGTTAAAATATTTAGAAAAATCCACTCCAATGAACTTATAGCTCACGCATGCATTTATTGCAGTATTTTGTTGGTATGTGATGGTGGTATATGACGAATGATTCACCTTAACACATGTTTTGACAGATGACATTGCAGTTTCACATTGACCTTGAGTTAATCAGCAACTCAAAAGTGACCTCATACACCTGTTTGTCAGCAATTCTAATATCATTATGTTTTTCAGAGAACCTCTGACAAGTGAGATTATTCTGTCAGTATGGAGTTGTTTACATAAAATACAGCTAGTCATCTCGGAAACAATGTTTTACAATAAAAAAATGACCAGAGAGAAATGGATATCGGGATAACCTAAAGGGATAGCTTATGGGAGATCACAATAATCCAAGGGATGGCTGTTTCCTACCAGGAACAAAAATCAACCAATCAATGATCACGACTTAAGAGTCAAATTTCAGTCAGGCAGTTGAAGAACAGCAGCAGCAGAAGGATGGCGATGACTTGATGAGAGTGAATTATGCAAGACGAGGGACCTCACCCACTGTGGCTGACTAGCGGTAGTGAGAAGAAATGCAACGTACCCTGCTCAGTGTGCTGCAGCAGGGATAACCCCATTACATTCACTTTGAATGGTCAAAGGTGCTTCAAATGATTACTCATGCATTTGTCACATTTGCACTTTGGTTTCAAGGGTGAGGCTTTAACAGTCACCCGCTTACTGTTATACAACATTTGTGTTAGTGTTCATTTTTTGTTGGCACATCACATTGTAGCAGTCGACAATGTAAACAACTACAATAACACTCACTTCCTTATGGCTATGACATCATAGATTAATTATTATTATTATACTTTATTCATCCCACAGCGGGGAAATTTACTCTCTCTGCATTTGACCCATCCTATGGTAGATAGGAGCAGTGGGCTGCTAGGTTATGCGCCCGGGGAGCAAGTTGGGGTTCAGTGTCTTGCTCACGGACACTTCGACATCATCATCATCATCAAACGTCGCTTATCCAGGGCCGGGACACGGTGGCAGCAGGCTGAGCAAGGAACTCCAGACGTCCTTCTCCCCAGCAACGCTTTCCAGCTCCTCCTGGGGGACCCCGAGGCGTTCCCAGGCCAGATGAGATATATAATCCCTCCAGTGAGTTCTGGGTCTCCCCCGGGGTCTCTTACCAGTTGGACGTGCCCGGAACACCTCTAACGGCAGGAGGCATCCTGATCAGATGCCCGAACCATCTCAACTGGCTCCTTTCGACGCGAAGGAGCAGCGGCTCTACTCCGAGCTCCCTCCGGATGTCCAAGCTCCTCGCCCTATCTCTAAGGCTGAGCCCAGCCACCCTGCGGAGGAAACTCATTTCGGCCGCTTGTATCCGCGATCTCGTTCTTTCGGTCACTACCCAGAGCTCATGACCATAGGTGAGGGTTGGGACGTAGATCGACTGGTAAATTGAAAGCTTTGCCTTCCGGCTCAGCTCCCTCTTCACCACAACGGTCCGGTACAACGCCCGCATTACTGCTGACGCCGCACCAATCCGCCTGTCCATCTCGCGCTCCATTTTACCCTCATTCGTGAACAAGATCCCGAGATACTTGAACTCCTTCACTTGGGGCAACAACTCGCTCCCAACCCGAAGGGAGCAGTCCACCGTTTTCTGGCAGAGAACCATGGCCTCAGACTTGGAGGTGCTGACTCTC
>OMKQ01019534.1:1537-14297 GCA_900302335.1 Phycis phycis
TCTCTCTCTCTCTCTCTCTCTCTCTCTCTCTCTCTCTCTTTTCTTTCTTCTCTCTCTCTCTCTCTCTCTCTCTCTCTCTCTCTCTCTCTCTCTCTCTCTCTCTCTCTCTCTCTGGTTTGGTTCGTTTTGCTTTCGCTCGTCTTGTTCCTTAAATTTATGGTATTGTCGCATTGGTTTCATGTTATGTGTCTTGAGTTCCTAAACACCACCGATCATACACACTGAAGTTACGCTCTTAGATTATTGTTTGGTTTATCGGGGGGGCGTTGGATAATATTCGAGCCTGGTCGGAACTAATGATTGTGTCTCATCGTTCAGTTTTTTTGAAAGAATGCCCCTAAGAGACCTTAAAAGAGGTAGGCTATAGTAATAACACATACAACACATGAACACATGAACACATTATCGCACACATCACAAGATATAGTGATATAGTGATATGAATAACGCGTGCGTGTGTGTCGTTTCTGATTGCAACACTTGAAGCAACAATCGCGGAAGTGCAGACGCTTCAGCCCAGAGCGTCTCTCATCCGGGGATGACGAAATTGACTCTCATTTACTTTAAATGCAATCAAAACACGAATCCATCCTTCGTGATTCACGAAGACGTGGAAGGAGGTTGGACAGTAAACAAAGTCGATCCTTATCACATGACCGTCTCTCTTTCTCTGCCGGGGTTTACCAGGTGACATCAACTGGATGCCCCCATGGTGACGACACGACGCAGGTAAACAGAGGGCGGATCAGCATCAACAAGTCCCTACAAGGGTGGTGAGGAAATACCTGCACGATCAGAGCAGAGCAGGAAAAGTGCTTCCGTCGAAGTCGGCTGTCGGACCGCTCAGTTGGACCAGGCTGCCCTGTGAGGTGCAGCTCATACGCGACCCATTGGGGCAGTCAAATAAAGGTGTTGGGATTTGGAAAATAAAGGTGAGTCGCATAGCCTCTTTCATGTTCGACACTTTATCATGCCTACGTAATGATTTGGGTTTAGTGATCTTAAACACAACACAACCCCTTTCCACAGCTATTGGACATTAATAGCTGGTGTAGAAATAGTAGATTGAGTGTACTAAATACAAATTATTCTGTCTGGGAGAGGACCATGTGTTGAACCGGTTTTCATGGAGCAGCCATCCCCCAACATCTGTGCTCCACTTAAACTACTAAATGCTAATTTCTGTAACACAAGACGGACAGGATAGTCAGGGTGTTACTGCACTTAAACTGCTGGAATGACCATAACAGAAACAGACACCGATGACAGTTTTATATAATCAGACATTTTAAAAAAGTGCCGTGAAGAAAAGCAGCGTTGTACTGTGCAACATCACCTGTGGGGTTATGGAGCGGTAGGTTTTTTTTTATCACCTTTTGTTTTCCCACAGTTCTCAGTCACTATGGAAACGCCGGGTGAGCAGAAAGAGCCGTCCACGAGCCAGCTGATCTCAGTGAACCGTAAAGACACCAGCCGTCTGCTGGAGGTGTACGTCAAGCGCAGCCTGAGTCTCAATGACAGCGGCGAGCCCAACGGGACCCGCGCCCAGCGCAAGACCAAATGGGTCGTGAACCCACCCCGGATAAGACGCCACTCCAGCGACCCCTCGCTCCACCGGGCGTCCGACAACGACGACCGCAGCGTCACTCCTCCTCCTCCTTCTCCTGCTGCTGATATCTCCCACGCCTTCCCCTTAGAGGAGGAGGAGGAGAAGGTGGTGGTCTCCGACCCCAAGAAGCCCACCATGTGGAAGCGCTTCCTGGGCTTCTTCTCCAAGAAGTGGGGCGAGGACGAGCAGGAGGACATGCCCCGGCGGGGGGTGACGGACGTCTTCCAGTCCCGGCAGGAGGAGGAGGCGGAGGTCACGGTGAGCTGCCTGCCGCTGGCCGCCGGGACCAGCCCCAGGAATAGGTCCAGCAGACAGAAAGGTTCCAGGAGGCGCCTCAGCATCAGGTCCAAGTCCATCCGGAGGAGTTCCCGTAAAGACATCATAGCCGTGGAAGGTGAGATCTGTTTGGCCTTCGCTCCTCTTTCGGCTTGCATCCAAACCAACTTGCTTTGAATAGAGGTCATTCTTCAGCCGGTAGGGTGTCAGGGTACTTGGTTAAGGATGCCTACAGGCTGTGGTCGTTGGGGATCGAACATGGAACCGTTTGGTTGGGACACGTTATTTGCAAGTTGCAAGTTTTTGCACCAGCATACCAAGATAAACCCCTTCTATGGGAAAACCTACTGGACATGAAATCACGCCAAAGCCACAACAACCAATGAGACACAAGAAATCATGGTTCAAACCAATGGTTTTTATGTCACAATGGTTATAAATCGTGTATGTTCATCATTTCATATCAAGGAACCTGCTGCTGAGTTTACCTTATGCTTTGTTTCCTTGTTTTATAGCCATCGGCAGTGTGGAACCCACTTACGCCTACTTTGAGAAGGTGTCTGAGGAAATGGAACTGATTGTCCATCAAGTCAAAGACAACGAGAATGAGAAAGTCATGACGAATGGTAAGATCCCTTATATTTGTACCTGTGTATAGAGTCCTCTGAATGTATCCCTAACATGTAGCATTACGCTCCACCAGAGCCATACACAACCTCCACGTGTCATCCAAGAAGAAGTATAATTTAGGTCTGTAGTATTATACTGAAGGTGCTGTAGGTAAGATTCGAGAGTATATAGAGAGAGCAGAAAAGAGAGACTAACCAACCATTGAGAAGTGTTGCATTTCATGCACCTGTAGCTGAAAGAGAAGATGGATTCCCCAAACCAATCAGGGAAGAGATGCCCTGATTGGTCAGAAATGAACCTGGAATGGTCTTAAACCAGGCGCAGTCAACTTGAAGCAGTTATTCTCACAATGAGTTTCACTCACTAATAGCTGATGGGTCGCTATGCCATTTCTAACCAATTACACTCAAATAACAGCTCTTGAATCTTACCTGCTGCCCCTTTAAGAAGTGAGGCAAGGTAAAGTGATGAACATCTCCTCTCTCCCTGTCTACAGAGGAGGTGATCAACAGGATCATCGCTCTGACCAAAAAGGAGGGAGACGCTATTGATGTAAAGGTTAGTATGACCACCGCATGACACCAAAGATACTTAGTAACCATGTGTTACATATTATAACACAAAGGAGAGTGTTTGCAGTATTAATGTGATCTTATATGTTACAGCTCACATCACATTAACTGTTTATCAGTAGCAATAAAAATTTGATATCTGATTGGATTTACTCTGATCTGAACTCTGAACTCTGTTCTACATTCAAAGTAAAGGAGCATGCAGAGTGGAAATAGACTCTATGTGACAATAGTTTGTTAAAAGGTAAATGTGCATGGAAAGGGATCAGAATGTAGTTATTTACTGACTGAAATGGTACGGTAATACAGTTGTCCCTCACTATAACGCGGTTCACCTTTCGCGGACTCGCTGTTTTGCGGATTATTTTTAGTGTAATTTTGCATGCTGTTTTTTCACTGTGTACAGTATGAACGCGCATTGTGTTCGGTGTCCTGATTGGCTAAGGGAGAACCACACATGTGTTCTGCGTCCTGATTGGCTAAGGGAGTACAGAATGCGTTTGGCTAGCCAGATTTACATAAATGTTCAATCGCTAGCAGTGTGACTCTGAAGTGCTGTATGTTTGCAAGTTTTCTACCCGAAAAACCCCATAATGTCGATGAAACGAACTGCAAGGAAAAAATTGTTTGGGCTTGAAAACAGGTTTTGATCTTTGGTTTCAATGCCTGTCTGAGAAAAGTGTATTAAAGTGTGTGGTTAGGGGTTTTAAGGCCTTAAAACATGTATAATAATTGTAAGAAATAAAGCTGATTACTTCGCGGATTTCGTCTACTGCGGGTTATTTTTAGAACGTATCCCGAGGGACGAGGGAGGGACGAGGGACCACTGTACATTAAACAACCCAAAAGGGTCTGGTTCTGAACCCCAGTGCCTGAAACCTACCCGTAGGCAGCCTTAATGCAAGATGCCCTGACCACTACGTGCTCCTAAATGACTCAGTGACTCACCTTCAATGTCGACCCTCTCCTCCCCCCACCGCAGCTGAAGGAGAACCCCACCCTGAGCAGCTTCTTCCAGAGCATGTCCTACCCTGCCTTCCGCAGGCTGGCCGACACCTATATGGAGGAGACCACCCCCATCCAGGACCAGGCACCCTCGTTGCCCCCGGCAGCAGCTCCAGAGCTGGTCAAACTGGCCGTCACCCTGGAATTCACGGCCAAGGTGGCCGGGCTTTCGCGGCAGAATGTGGACCACATCACCGACCTGGGCAACCGTTACCTGGAGGACCGATTTGAATACACGCAGGTGAGCCACCAATTGGCACTGACCTTCCAATGTAAAGAGGTTAGGAGGGTAGGAGTTTGATGCCTGGTCCAAATGTGCTGAGTTAAAAGCCTTAGGGCTCCGAGGTACATTGTATTATATTTTGTGTTACAAAAGATTGTTCCTTGAAAAGTGAACATTGATGTTTGACATCAAGTGATGAAGTAAGTGGTATGCCCACTATTAAATGTAAAGTGTTTATACAGTTATTCACAGTAAGGATTTGTTTGTCCTTGTTTACAGGCATGCACAGATCACCCCTGGTCAGACAGCGATGACTGAACCTGAAGGAAAGAAGTTCAACTCAAACACAGACACATATCAGAAGACAGGATTTGCCTGGAAGTGCCAAGCAGCCTTTTCTCTTTCCCTTACCTGTATGCCCTTACAGGGGGTGGTTCCCAAGTCCAGTCATTATCACAATCATGCGCAGTAAACAAACCTCTGAGACAATATGCGGTACTTTTAGGATGCGCTCATTGGCGAAGTCAAACAATGACTGTGAAAATGTATCTCGCAAACAGGTTGCATTGTGTTGAAAAACCAGTCAAATGGCATTGTATGCCAGCGCTAGTGTCAGAGCTACCGCCGTTGCTCTGTCACCGGTGGCTTCTCAGGCAGCCCAACTTTAAATACAGTAGTGAACACAAGATGGACGAACTGCAGCTGGTGCAGCGTTTCACTAGATTAAGAAGATTGTTGTCCTTTGATCACACAGTAGCTCAGTGGGTAGAGCAGGGTACAGAGCGGGTCGTCCACTAACCGTAGGGTCATTTACATTTACATTTAGGGCATTTAGCAGACGCTTTTATCCAAAGCGACTTACAAAGAGTACATTTGTCATCAGGTCGGCGGTTCGATCCGCTTGATCCCTCTCCTCCAACTGTCCACGTGTCGAACCCCACAAATGTCCTGATTGTAAGTCACTTTGGACAAAAGCGTCTGCTAAATGCCCCTTTACGTTATCCGTACAATCAACTACAATGTTTCTATTTAAATGGGTGTGCAGTTCTTGTTGTTGGTTAGGCTCTCAATGAAGTCCAACCAGAAAATGCCACTGCTTATTGTAGCATATGATTTCAGTGCAATAGTGTTTTGGCCACTTATGGGCGTAATACTCAACCTGTATTTAATATGATGTTATATGTATGTCAATGTTGTTCATTATGAATGCTGGCATTCACTAGACAATACATTTCTAAACAATACAGACAACCATTTTGAAATGTTTTCAGAAGCAGGCTTCGTGTTTCTTTGGAAACCCAATAAATGCATTTTTTTTTACGTGAAATCTTTTTTACGTGAAACATCTCACTCACTGGTCAAAGTGACAAATAAGGTTGACCCAACAGCAGGGTTGGCTTCTATTTTATGCTGATAAGTAATAGTAGTGTTGACAGTACTGTTTACCTTTTTAGAAATATCTTGTTTCTCTGGTCTAGACTCATACATGCAATGCATAAAATACATGTGGCAAACTAAAGTACCATGGTGAAAGAAATGATCTAAATAAAGAATGTTTTATACTCTCGCTGGTGATGATTATTGCTGTGGATGGTTAACGATGGGGATCAATCAAGTTATCCGTACAGCTCTTTGATGGTCTCGACGGGCCTGTGCTTCGTAATCTTTCTCGGTGCATAACAGGTGGGGTAAATGCTAACATGCCCTTATAAGGAAGAAGGTAACATACTTTTCCCTCTTACCTGTGTAGTGCTGGCCCTGCCCTTTTCAGGGAATCTGCCCACATAAGAACTCTGGTGGTTCTTGGTTCTTGAGGAATGTCGTCAGCCTGGGAAGCTCAAATGCTGTAGGGCTACTCTACTACTATTAACTGACTATTTAGTTATTGCTTGGTTTGAGGAACGGTTAACGGTTGACACTATAATACTGGTACATTAATGAACCATTATTAGTAACAGTTAACTCATAGTCTATTATTATTATTACTCTAGTAATACTTTACTAATGGTGTTGATGATAACTAAGGTATTCATTTATAGGGATACCAGAGTAACCAGAGTCATTTGATACAAGATCCAACCCTAATCTGCTACCTCTATGCTAACACTAAGTCATATCTATTAATGCTTATTGATGATGATGTTGATTGTAAAGTGTTAACTATTATTAACTATTAACTATTATTGTGTTTCCAAAGTACCTATGCTTTACAAGCAGGCAGGGCTTAAATCTTGCTCAAGGATGCCTATGTTAGACAGTAGAAGACATTTGTGGTCGAACCATCAACAAAAAATCGTAACCTCTACTAGGGTAACCTGCACCCATACAAAGGAAAAAAGAAAGGATGTTTTTTTTTTTTATTAACGCCAAACGTCGTCACTGCAGAAGGAGCAGACAGCAATACCAAATAGGAAGATCTCCACCAATGACCAGGACAACAACAACAACAACTCTGGACTGGGTGGTATAAAGATATGGGCTGAGGTAACACTGATCATGCTCCAGGCTGCCTAATAAGGCAATGCATGTGACTGGCAGTCAGGTCTGTGTGGTGTGCGAACAGTGACAGGCCACTCCTTCAAGCATTTACAGGAAAGAAAAACACTTTGCTGAGTAGGATCATGTTACCGGAACAGATTGTATGGGAAAAGGTCCAATGTATTAAAAGGAGGACTCACTATTGCAATACCTTTCCACGTGAACTGCCAAACCTTGTCACGTAGCATCGGATAATTAGGATCATTAATAATACACAAGACACTAGCAGCAGGTGGATCAGAGGATGAGACGAAACACGTGTGATTGTCAAATGTCACCAAATCAGTGGGAAAATGGATCATGTGAAGCAGATTTAATTATTCGTACTCAATTACTCATATCTAGAGCTGTCAAATATCCTCAGCTCAACGCCTATTTCCGAAGGTATGAATCAAGCTAATAAGATCTGCGTAACAGAAACGACAAGAACAATTATGTTTATCCGCGTGTATGCTAACTCAGATGTCTGTCCCTAGACTGGAAATGAACGTTAGCCAACCAGACTGAACCTCATAACCTGCTCAAAGACACTTCAACAGTTAGAAGTCTTGGCCAAAACTGGGAATAGACCCTGGGAACAATATATGGATTGTCTTGCGTTATGGCAGGGCAGTAACAAACGAGAGGATAATTAGGACAGGTCTTTGTTCTTATTGGGTTGTTATCAATGCCATTTTTCTAATAACAGTGGTACATTTATATATTTTAGGTATTTAGCTGCCCGACGTTAATCCTCCTGAATCCCTGGATTCTGGGGCAGAGAGCAGCCTGAATTGCATCAAAACCCATACTGTGCTGGCCCATCATTAACAAAGCGAACGTGTCCTGAAGCCAAATGACAGCAGGTTGACTGCCAATTCCAAGAGGAAATCAGATTAGCAGAAGTTGATGATCCACAACTGACCAAAGGTGCTGATATGGCCATGTAACGAGAGTGAGCCACAGGGCAGTTTCTGGTGGACAAACACCACAGGTTCCTCCTGCTATTTTTAGCCAGAAGCACGCAAGTTTTTTTCAGTAAGCAAGGAAGCAGTGTGCTCACCTCCTTGTTCAACACATACTTGCGCTGATGATATAAAGAGATTGTTCACAGATAAAGACGGCAACACAGCGTTTTATGTAAACCTTTACGTTTTTATTGTTTATCAAATTCAAAGACGACAACTTAATCGAACAGTCCGAAGCCCATGTCATCATCAGACTCTTCAGACTCCTCCTTCTTCTCCTCCTTCTTCTCTTCGGCTAGAGATGGAATCAAAACAGAAACTTAAGACATACGTATTTGTAATACGTAGATGATCCTTTCCCGTACACAACGATCAAGTTGTATAAAACACAGAACACCATACAAGCTATACATTACTACATACTGATGTAGGAGACTTGGAGTAGCAATCTTGAGCGTACTTTTACTTGCATAGACGCTAACATAATCTAAACCACCATCTAATGTAGGATACATAACGCTGTCAACACTGGCATTAAGTGACGACACAGAGTTGGACTCACCAGCTGCAGGAGCTGCGGCCGCACTAGCCGCCCCACCCCCCGCAGAGGAGGCCGCTGCTACAGCGCCACCTGCTGGCACAGAGGCCAGCTTTGAGAGACCTGAGGAGATAACAAAAAGTTCAGAGTAGTAAGTGCTCACATTCTGCAGTACATAAAAATCAATATATTGGTCTGCATCAGCTATGCACTCGTGAAGTATGTGTTAAAGGTTTTCCTACCCGAGTTCATCACTTCGTTGATGTCTTTTCCGTTCATTTCGCTGATCACCTGAATGAATCAGAGGGACACCTCGTCAGCCAAAAGACGGGGCACACACGTTCATCAAAACGTGACTCCACCACAACATACCTTGTTCAGGCGTTCATCGTCGGCCTCGATCCCCACACTACTCAAGATGGCCTTGATGTCTTTGGCAGAGGGGCTGGTGTTGCCGCCGAGGGCAGCCAGGAGGTAAGCGGCCACGTAACGCATTCTGGAAGTGAGGAGCAACCATCCACCTTAGCGCGTCCCTTACGCACAACCGAAACGCATGAACCACCACATCCACATGGCTCTACAGTAACGCGCCGAGACAGCCAACACCTGCCCGGGATACATTCTCTAACCGGCCATTGTTGTTTGATGGGTAGATTTGGGGTTCGTTTATGATTTCAATTTATTATTCCGAGTGATTGAGCCACTAAAGTAGTAGAAGTAAATCAGTACAAAGCCACTGGGTTTGTGCGCAGCGTGGCTGTAGAGAATGGCGCACAGCACCGCCATTTGTAGGCCGTGAAACGCAAGCTGGCTTTATTACAACATTGACTTTATGGGTTATAGTAGCCGTGACAAAGACGTGTAGGGCATATCAAATGTAGTCTGTAACGTCGAGCAGCCTTTATCAACATGTTCTAAAACAGAAGACAAATGTAAACTCACTTTAAGTCTCAGAGACACGAAACGACGGACACGCTGGGAAATCCGGAAGAGGGGGGATGGTTGCACCGGAAGATGTACAAGCTGTCGTTTCGGTAATGTGATTGGTCGGCTGCACGTGGCGTCATCTTACAGCCGGCCTATAGCAATCGAAAAATATATTAAATAAATAAATAACAAATAAATACAAAATATGTTGTTGTTGTTCTGAAGATAATATGTGCGGAAATACCTGTGTGTGATTATTGCTGAGACTCTTCGATAGCAAAAACGAAAACAAAATCAGAAGGATTTAAAAATAAGATATGCGTGTGTGCAGACATCCCACCTCTCCCGGGATTGCAGGGTCCGAGTCTCCCTCCTACGACCACCGTCTCCCCTCAGTTTCCCCCGGGTTTGGTGTATGTGTGTAATTCAATCAGAAGCTCACTTTACTTTTACGTTGCATTGCATTCCATTGTAGGCTATTGCACATCGTTTGGCATGCATGCATGCATGGGCAACTTTGTGTTAATGCGTCAGTGAAGCATCCCATTTGCAAAGTGTTGGAAAGTCTCACTGCGACTGAGCAGTCATAATGCCCTGCATGTGTAAGCTATAGCAGAAACCGCTAATACACATTTGATTCTGACTTAAGGTCATTGTTTGAAAAATGGTTTGAGCCATTGTGCAGGTCACCAATCTATAACACCAGATTACTTTTTATTTATTGTATTACTATTTACAGGAGGCCTACTTTGTATATGAACTTTATTGTTATGTGGCTTCAGAAACAGCTCCATTGTAAAGAATAAAGAATAAAATATTACATTCTATGAAATGTAATGTACATTTTACGTAAATATTACTTTTCAAACCTGAAAAAAGATGACATTTCCAATATTATCTATTTCAATGAATTATTTTAATTTAATCACAAAGAGTAACAAACACTTAAAAAAGACAAAAATACAAATACACCTTACAATCACAGTATGAAAACTATCGAGTGGATTTGAAAAACAACAGCAACAGTTTTATGATTCATGTGTCAAATAAAGCTGGATGGCAGGCTTGATTGATGGATGCGCTGTCCTATGGCTATAGGAGAGGTTGTGGTCGAAAACACAGAAAGAAGGAAACAGCAGCCTCTAGTGGCCACGTACGCAATTCAGTATTCATGCAGAACGATGCACGTTTATTTAGCATTGAAATTATGCATTATTATGCATAACAGCAAAACCAATAGCCAAACATCAACACCAAAGTTACAACACCACTACTAGGGTGACGTGACGTATTGGTGCTTTAAAGAAAACCCAACAACCCAACAAAATACAAGCATGAACATGACTACAACTCAAACAACTCCTCCTTCTCCTCCTGGGCGAACAGCCACCTGAACAGCCAGCCGCCGGAGCCCGTCAGGAACGCGGCGATCTTCCGGACGTCGGTCACGTACCACGTCTTGTAGCACACCTCGCCGAGCAGTATGACCACGAAGACGGTGAGGAAGCCCAGAAAGAGGCGGTCCAAGCAGTAGTTGGCCCTCTCTCGGAAGGACCACTGTTCCCACGGCAACGCGCGGCGAGACTCGCTGTAGCGGCCGAAGTACAGCAGGGCGGCCTCCTCCGTCCCCACCTCGGCCTCCTCGTCCAGCGCCTCCACCCCGGGGGGGGCCTCGTCGCCGCCTCCGCCCGACATGGTGGCGCCCACCTGCGTCTGGCCGCTGCGTCCGGGTGGTCCTGGCTCTGCGGGGGGTCCAGTGGGAAGAGGGCCGGCTTATGTTTCCTGTTTTGTGTGTGCGTGTGTGTACATTTACATTTGCATTTACATTTGCAGGGCATTTAGCAGACGCTTTTATCCAAAATGACTTACAATAAGTACATTTGTGAGAAGAAGGTGAAACAACTCAAGCATTCCAATTGCTAGGTTAGCCATTGCTAGCGTACAACATCTCTGGCTAAGTGCCAAGTTACAAGTTGTTATATTTGCCATCAATTTTCAATGACTCAAGTGAATCATGATTTGTGGTTTGCGGTCAGAGTGTCTTGTGGTCAGATGTGCGGGATAGAACGTGATTGTGTTGCGTGACATTCTGGTGACACTGAGGCCAGGGGCAGCTATGTAAAACACAGTAGTGACAATGACTGGCTAAGCGATCCATCACACTATGATACTGATGTCTTCACAGTGGAACGTGGAAACACAATGAGGGGTCATTTATCAGAAAATAGTTTCATTCAGTCAGATTTAGATAAGAATAGATTACAAATGTGGTTGTAAGATGAGCACACATTATAGAACAAACAGATCTGCATGGGAAAGCAGGGGATGAACTGTAGGCTAGTCGCATTTCACTAAGAGGATGTTGCACTCACCCACTCACACTTCCCCTCATGAAGTACCCTATTCAGGAAATTTATCTGTCTTATCTGATGGTGTTTAATGGTGATTAATGGTGAAAATCACCAATGCTTGGGGGACTTTTTGCATTGGCATGCCTTTGGCTTCACTAAAATCCAAGGTGTTCATGTATGAGCAACTTTCTGTCAAGAAGTCAGTGAAGTGTTCCAATTAAGTGTTCTGAAGTGTTTCAGTGCTTCACAAGTGAGTTTATCACCATTCATCAGATAAGACTTTCGTGAATGGGGGAATCCATGCAGGGGGATTGCGACTAAAACATTGATACATAAAGGCAGGTCACAATAAAGTTTGTCATGGGTTTTACCGTGAGTTGGGTCTGTCTTCGCTCAAGTCAGGGGATGATTTTTCAAAGAAACCCTTTTCTTGTAAGAATATATCGGTTCTCTCTTAAAATAGCCAGAGCATTTCTGTATAGTGTGCCTTTATCTTTGTAATCCTCTCATGTATGTCCACCCCAGCGCAGCAAGCTCCCAGCGCAGCCCAGGGTGAGGGAGAGACTGACGGGGCAGGTTTGAATGCACACCTTCATCACTAAGTGGTGTTATGGATTAGCAGAGACTCAGCTGCCTCCAATCCCTCTACACTGACCAAGGTGACAGATGGCAACGATAGAACATGCAGCGCTGTGAGAACGAGATGAGAAACGAGGCCTGGACAGAGAAGTAGAGAACTAAATAGAAGTCAGGAAGGAAACCTAAATTGGGGGTGCCTAAAGACAAAGACAGACAGAAGACGGGGAAGTGAAAGTTGATACACATGTTGATATATGTCCATATCTACGTGACATAGAAAAGAATGAACACACATTTGAAAGCTGACAAATGGACGCGTGGGTTTTTGCGCGGGGCAGCCCGCAGTGTCTAATCTATGGAGAACGAGGAGAGAACCGTGGGGCAGCCCGCGGTGTCTAATCTATGGAGAACGAGGAGAGAACCGTGGGGCAGTCAAAGTGATGATGAAGCAGAACGCTGCACCGACAGCTTTAGCCGATAGGCTTTAACGGGTGCGGGGAGAGTCTGTGTGTGTGTGTGGGTGGTGTGTGGTGTGTGGTGTGTGTGTGGTGGTGGTGGGGGGGGG
>OMKQ01019712.1:1868-14064 GCA_900302335.1 Phycis phycis
GACGTGTCGATTGAGTGTGAGTGTACAGCGTTCGTATGGGCAGAAACCCCTTGTAGTGGGGACAGCCCTATGCACCCAGCTCTTCCTGTCAGTCTCACTGATGTCCCCCGGGTTCATTATTGCACATAGGAATGCACAATCTAGGTATCGCTTTTTGTCATATTATTCTTCCTCACACCAAATTTCTGCAATTAATGGAGGCTAAACGACTGAACCTCGAGATTTCATTCAAACTGTATAACAATGTTGAAACTGATGAAAAAAATGCAAAACACTCCCATAGAAATAACATTGAGCCTAGCTTTTGTTATGTTTGACTCCGCTAATTGCTTTGTGGCTGTCAACAGGGCGGCAGAGCTCAGTGGGTAGACCGTGGGTTCCACTACCGGAGGGTTGGTGGTTCGATCCCCACCTCAACAAAATGTATCTCAATGATGACGTGATTACGGGCATTCCTACGCACGAGTAATTCCTTGCGTGGAATCACATTTTCTAGTTAGTAACGTTGTTCCCCTTTCTTGAGTGCATTTAAGGGCTTTCTTGTTTCCCTCTCAGCCCAGACTGTCGATTGTGTGGAGATTTGGATTCTGCTCCTACCTATGCAGACCTGACCAACTGTGTGTGTGTGTGTGTGTCCGTGTGGGTGTGTGTGCGTGGTTTAGGAAATATTCACAAACAAACCACCGTCAAGGTCTGTCTAGAGTTCTAATCCTTTGATAATGAAACAAGGTTTGTTTCAGCTATACTGAAAAGGGAATATTTCAACCTTAATGGCGTCTCTCGGCTATTCCGATGAGTTAAACATGACATCATCAGCTACTTTGATGAAATGTTATTAAATTCATTGAAATAATTTCATTTTTTTGAGCCGATAAATTATGAACATGTCATGTTCTCTGTGACCTAACAGGTCACATGGCACATGCTTGACTCTGAATGGTTTTGCCAGTTAAGCCCGAAAATATGGTTGCAGTCTTAACTCCCCTGAATGAAAATGATTGAGATTGAGCTGAGAACCACCGGCGTCGGGGGTGGGAGGGGTTGATGTTATGTTTGCTGGTATCATAACTGGTATCATAACCATTATCACGAGTTAGTTACAGTGGAGTCAGGCGATGTCCTCATCTCCCCCTGTGTGTTTATTTCCAGGTCAGGTCACCGGCAGGCCCGGCGGAGGAGAGCCCAGCGAGGGCTCCGTGGGACCGGGAGACGGGGACATCAGCATGGGAGGCCTCAAGTCGGTGCTGGAGGATGCCGTCTCGCCGGCCTTCGGCGCCACCATCATCATCATCATCACCGTCATCGTGTCGGGCAGTGCCTACCTCTGCTTCCTCAAGTACGTCTGCGCCGGCTGCTGTAAGCCCATGCAGGTGGCCCCCACCATGAACTCTGACCCCAACAAGGTGGAGGAACAGGTGTAACAATGCGCAGAGAACAGGAGGGAACAATGGGGGAAGAGAGGTGGGAGAGGCCATGGGGAAACCTGAAGAAAGAGAGAGAGAAAGAGAGAGAGAGAGGACACAATGCAAGCACAGACAGAGACAGGTTGAAAGAGACAGACCGCGTGAAACGAGTAATAAGAAAAGAGAAGGAAACACCATTGCATCATGCATAAGGATCATGCTGTCTGACACGCTCTGCAGTGTAAAACAGGAGAGGACCAAAGAGGAAATGATGCTGACGACACCGCTGATGCTCTTACCGGCGTGGCTGCATCTTCCAAAAAGCACATTGTGGGGGGGGAGGGGCAGCATTGCTGTCTCTGATTGGATTTAAATCTGGAACTCAACACGGTTCTCACTGAGTCCTAGCGGTAAGAGTTCACTGTTCCCACGCAAAATGAATTGTTGTTTGCTTGCTGGTGTTTGTTTGCTCGGGCGATGAAAGGTTGTTGTTCTAAGTGTTCGCATAAATTATCGTATGTCTTTTGTTCCTGACATCATATGTGTGTTCCAAAGCCACCTTAAAGTGTATTGCGCAGGGTTTTGT
Source organism: Phycis phycis (assembly GCA_900302335.1). Lineage (NCBI taxonomy): Eukaryota > Metazoa > Chordata > Actinopteri > Gadiformes > Phycidae > Phycis > Phycis phycis. The sequence goes on from OMKQ01019712.1 coordinate 3,858, forward strand.
AAATTACACGTTGTTAGTAGTAGTGTTGATAATTACTTGTACATGACTATCTTTGTATTTAAGTATTTATACATTGATGGATAGTGACACCATGGGGAAAACAGTGTGTGTGTGTGTGTGTGTGTGTGTGTGTGTGTGTGTGTGTGTGAGAGAGATATGAAGGTACATACCTTCAGTAAGTGAATTGAACTCTTCAGTGTCAAGCCATATTGTTGTTGCCACAGTGATGTTAAGGTTCTGTCATTATTCTATGTGGATTTATTAAAAACATCAAAAACACTAGTATTGTCTGATTGCTGCTTACCTCAGTATTTGAAGTATATAACCCCTGTATCCTATTACAAACCCAGTTCATAACCTTCTATAGTTCTTTTCAGTCAGACAGACAGACAGACAGACAGAAGTACTTTAACACTTTAATAATCCCGAGGGAAATTGTCTTCGTAGTCGTCGTAGATTCAACCCAGGATCGGTCGCACAGCGACCAGACATTTTGTGATTTGTCAGTGAGAAAGGGAAAGTGGTGGAGAGATTCATTGGTTTCCAGCCTATTCACGTTTGAGCAGGTCTGGCTGAATGTGTTGGGATGTGAAGGGTGTGATACAGTTATATCACCACAAGACACAGCAGCAGGTGAGAAAAAGAAAAATCTTTGCGGATGAGTCCACGGACAATGAGGCGACGCTAAGTGATTCAAGGTGGAAACCATGGTCAAAATGTGATCAATGGCAGACTAGCCCTCTCTTGCTAAACACATTGATGCATACAAGGACTATTTGGTGTTTTGTTTGATTCAAACACAGACTGTGATGGTGTGCGTAAAATGTTGCTGCGCTTTCCTCCACTTATCCAGATGACCTCGCCAAAGACTTTGGAGATTAACTTCTTCAGTTCAGGAATTTCATGTGCATAGAGAAAACCCATTCACCCACGGAGATGCTGCAAATTCTATAATGAATTGGCTGTAGGCGCAAGTGTGTTCGTTGATATTAGGGTGTTCTAAACCCTGACTGTTACCGTTATTCTTCTCTCAATTTAAAAGAGTCAAGAATTAACTCAGACAGGGCAGCTGCCTGCACTCTCCCTGATGGCCATAGCAGCCTAGCCTGACAGCCCAACTGGCTGCATAACGGACTATGTCAACTTCTGTGTGGCACTGTACCCATCAGGACCGTACGCTGTTTTCCAAGCAATAAACCCTGGATTAATCCTGGGAAGAAGAAGAAGAAGGTCTTTAGGGAGGGAGCTGAGGAGGAAAGTCAGAGGTGGGAAGAACAGCTACAGGAGGAAGATGGAGGAGCAGGGTTAGGCCTCAAAACCATCTCAGGTCAGAGGGAACCAGACTTCCAGGCTGTGGGGGATCAGAAATGGATGAGCGACCTGAACCGATTCTTCAATAGGTGCGACTAGACACCTACTTCTCCCCCAGCCCATTCATCTCTGCTGCCTACCACCTCGCTTACTGCCCCATTCTCACCTCTACCCCCTGCTCCACAGCATTCAGCTTCCAGACACCCATCACTGTTTCTTCTGACACTCTCCAAGCACCCCCTGCGGAGGGCTGGGGGGCTGCGGGTCCAGATGGCATCAGTTCCAGGCTCCTCAAGTCCTGTGCAGACCAGCTGTGCAGGATTGTGGAGTACCTGCTTAATCTGAGCCTGATGCCGGGGAAAGTGCCGCTGCTTTGGAAAACCTCCTGCGTGGTACCGGTGCCAAAGACCTCACACCCACCCACTTCAGTTTGCCTACCAACTTGGCATAGGGGTGGAAGATGCCATCATCTTCCTCATGGACAGATCACTGTCCCACCTGTAAAAGCCTGGAAGCACTGTGAGGATCATGTTCTTTGATTTCCCCAGTGCTTTCAACACCATACAGCCCACACTCCGGGGGACAAGCTGGGACACACGGGGGTGGACCACCACCTCACACCCTGGACTTTGGATTACCTCACCAACCGGCCACAGTATGTGAGGACCTGGGACTACGTATCGGACACAGTTGTGTGCAGTGTGGGGGCCCCACAAGGAACAGTTCTGGCCCCTTTCCTCTTCACCCTCTACACTGCAGACTTCTCCCATCACTCACCCTACTACCATCTGCAGAAGTTCTCTGACGACTCTGCCATCGTTGGCCTCATCAGGGACGAGGATGACAGAGCGTACAGAGGACTTGTACAGGACTTCATGGACTGGTGCCTGCGTCATCCATACACAACAGTGAACATCCAGGGAACGGACATAGAGATGGTGACATCTTACAGGTACCTGGGTGTTCACCTGAACAACAAACTGGACTGGACTCATAACTCTGCAGGGACCACTCCTGAAGTCCTTCTATGACTCTGTGGTGGCATCAGCCATTTTCTATGGAGTAGTCTGGTGGAGCAGCAGCATCTCTGCTGCTGACAGGAAGAGACTGGACAAACTGATCAAGAAGGCCAGCTCTATCCTGGGCTGCCCACTCGACTCAAAGTGCAGGTGGTGGGAGAGAGGAGGGTGATGGCTAAGCTGTCATCACTGCTGGTGAAGGACCCCCTGCAGGTCACTTGCACATCTCTGGGCAGCTCCGTCAGTGGCAGACTGTTGCACCCCAAGTGTGGGGAGAGGTACCGCAGGACCTTCCTTCCTGCTGCTGTCAGACTCTTCAATCAGCACTGCTTACAATAAACAATCACACTGGACATTACACACATTACACATCTAATACAGTACACATTTGTACTGTACAATTTGTCTTTATATTCATATATACTTATAGATATATCTTTTCTATTGTATATATACATCCTTGTTTTTCTGCTTTTCTTTTCTTTTTTTGTTTTTCTTTCATCTCTTTATCTATTTTCTGTATTTAAACTGTTTTTTTGCATCTAAACTGCTGTAACTCTAAATTTCCCTGTTTGTGGGACAAATAAAGGATTTTCTTATCTTATCTTATTGAATCCAAACTAGCCAAGGGAATTGACTTGATTTAATTATCGACTTGCATGCATAAATTCAAGAAAGATGTTCTGCTGAAGGTTAGCTTATCAGTATCTCTGAGCAAATATGTGCTGCTGAGGTCGGTTTCATATGTGTGGAAGGGTTTTCTCTTTTGCTAAGTAACTAATGCTTGTAGTTTAGCATCAGTGTAAGGGCTAGTATGGCATTTGCAGACCCATGTCTGTCTATGGTATGCTTTTGGTTGGGTCTTACAATTTTCTATAGTATGTGTGGTGAGCCTGTACTTTAGCTATGAGTTCATGTAAATCTATGGTCTTTATACATTTCACCTTTCTACATGTAAAGTGGGAGGAGGGGGCTTTTGCTGGGTGGTCATCTCAGAGCGCCACACTATGGTAATTCAGGCCTGTCCACAGGTGGGCCACAGCATGAGATACTTTGTGAACCCCTGCTGTGTGTAGACATAGCAAACCATCATCTGGTATCTGGCCTTTACCTGATCAAACGAAAAGGGCGTGCACGTGTGTGCATGTGAGCCTATAAGTGTGAAGGATGGATGCAATTAATATGGTTGAATGTTGGACAAATATGTGAATTACAATGAATTAATATTAGGGGATGCAACACTAATGCAGGACACATACGTGAAGGCGTACTAATCTTGTCTTAACGGATTAACATATGAGCAGTGGTGATGCATGTGTGTGTGTGTGTGTGTGTGTGTGTGTGTGTGTGTGTGTGTGTGTGTGTGTGTGTGTGTGTGCTCAACCGTAATGTTACAGGCTGTCGTGTTGAAAAAACATATCATCGTATCCATCCAAATCCAAAGCATCTTCTCATCTTCCGTCCGGAGGAAGCTGAGGGCCGCCTCACCACACAGTACAGTGACCCCCCACCAGCATGCTGGCTGAGGCACTCCCAGAGCTGCAGCCTGTTCTCCTACCCCTGGTTGCAGGGGCGAGCTGCACCGCCCGCACCACAGAGGAAGCGCTATCCACACGTCTTCGCCTTTGCTCCCATGGGGTTCAGTGTATTGCAAGCCGTTTTAACATTTAATCCGAAGTGCTGACTGGTAGTGATTCAGTTTTCACGAGTCAAAATGACATGTTGACATTACTAGTTAATATGTTCATTTAAAATACGTGTACAACAAATTTGACATTGCAAATATATTTTCACGTATATTTTACATTTTGACTAGTCAAAAATGATTGACAGATATATTTGATTAAAATATAGATGTGGTATATTCAGTAATTCTGTCAAAGCTGTTCCCCTTCCTGTTGTGTGTTTCCCTGTCTTTCTGAGTGTGTGTGTTGTCCTGGTGGGCGTGGTCGCTCCTCCCCACTCAGGAGCTCAGCAGTTGCTGCACCTGGGCCTCATCAACTAATCAACCCCTGCTCTCCTTCAAGTCCTCGTCTGATTGTTCCATCAGTCACAGTGGTCGCTACACTCGGCCCCGGTTACACGGAGGGAAGACGCCGATATTTCCCTGCGGTTTGGTCTCTCGTTTGCACGAAAACCCTGTTTTTATCACGGAAAACCATTATTTCTAAAAATTCCTGAAAACGGTGGTTATGTGTCGCCGTGTCAACTGGGAGAAACAGGGTTTAGGTTCTCAAACGTCACATTATGCACCAGAGAATGCTTACCGTCATGTGAGCGCCCTGCGTTTACAGTTTGTTTGGCTATTTATGCGGGTTGATGTAAAGGACAACTTTTTTTTTAAACAATGTTGTGTGCACAATGTTATCATTGAAAACAGAGGGGGGGAAATGTTCGTTTCTCGGCTATGTGTAAATGTGGCCTGACTTCAGTTTCTCTCCCTCGCTCTGGTTTGCCTTCGGTGATGTACTTGGCTGCTACGCCGTGCTTTGTGTTCTGCTCTCCTTTGTCTCCAAGACCAGTTGCCTGCCTGCCGCTCTCGAGTTTCCCTTGACCTGCCTGCCGCTCTCCACCGCCTGCTTCATCTGCTGCCTGGCTCTGGTTCATCCTTCACCTGCCTGGAATCATTCTTCACGACTGTTTAACTGCTCATCTGTCTGTGTCCTGCATGTGGGTCTCTCCTACATTAAACCGTAACAAATTCCTTTTTCGCTAAGAATACTGATCATAGATATCTACAATTTAATTTCCACATGTTGAACAATGATCGTGACTATTGGAAATGTAACTTCCCAGTTCAGATATCAACAATTGCATTTCCACTATAAACAAGCCATTTCAGGGCAAGCTGTCTGAACATATAATCAGTAGTTGTAATAGAAATTTCAATCAACAATTGCATTTTGACTAGTTAGAATTCTAAGCCTATCCATAATGTAATTTTTACTAGTAGCAATTTAAATGAAAGATATCTACAATTAATTTCTCACTAGTCAAAATGTTAATTCTTGATAAATTTCTTACTCGTGGAAATGTTCATTGAAGATATCTACATTATTTACAACTTAACTGTTACCATTACCATACTATTCAAACTATTTTGACATGTTAGAATTCCAAGTCGACATATCCATAGTGTAATTTTGACAAGTTGGAATTATAATTAATATCTACAGCTCAACTCTCACTAGTCAAAATACAGTACATTTATGCTGCCAGTTTCCATGGCAACATTTGTTGAATATTCATGAGGTAGACGTATATTTAACAGTCGACCAATGGCTCTGTGGTACTTTTTGTGGTACGTTTCACTGTAAGCCACAGAAAACCGGCTGGCAGAACAGGAGCAAACCAACACAAACAAGGAACCAACAAAGCGGGCTGGAAACCAGGGAACCTATACATGGAACACGGGTGAACAGAATGGTCTAACTAGGTACCTCGATTTGGCAGCATTCATGAGAAGCATGGTTCCTTGAAGTGCAGGATATCCCATAAGGCCGTGCGGCACAAGAGCCAACATACACTCACCGGCCACGTTATCAGGCACACCTGTCCAACTGCTTGGTAACGCAAACTTCTAGTCAGCCAATCACATGGTAGCAACACAGTGCATTTAGGCATGTAGACATGGTCGGGACAATGACACACTGGGTGCCACTCCTGGAAAGTACAGGAAACTGAGGCTATAATTCGCACAGGCTGATCAAAATTGGACAATAAAATAATGGAAAAATGTTGCCTGGTCTGATGAGTTTCGGTTTCTGCTGCAATGGTAGGGTCAGAATTTGGCGTCAACAACATGACAGCATGGATCCATCCTTCTTTGTGTCAACGGTTCAGGCTGCTGGTGGCGGTCTAATGGTGTTGGGGATATTTTTCTTGGCACACTTTGGACCCCTTAGTACCAATTGAGCATCGTTTAAATGCCACAGCCTACCTGAGTATTGTTCCAGACCACGTCCATCCCTTTATGACCACAGTGTACCCATCTTCTGATGGCTACTCCCAGCAGGATAACGTGCCATGTCACAAAGGTCGAATCATCTCAAACTGGTTTCTTGAACATGACAATGAGTTCACTGTACTCCAATGGCCTCCACGGTCACCAGATCTCAATCCAATTGAGCACCTTTGGGCTGTGTGGAACACCTGGGGGAACGTGGGGGCATTCGCATCATGGACGTGCAGCCCACACATCTGCAGCAACTGCCTGATGCTATCGTGTCATTATGAACCAAAATTTGAGGAATGTACCTAGCACCTTGTTGAATCTATGTCACAAAGGTTTAAGGCGGTTCTGAAGGCAAAAGTTGGCCCAACCTGGTACTAGCAAGGTGTGCCTAATAAAGTGGCCGGTGAGTGTAGATTATCGGCTTCATCTTTTAAAACACGTTAGGGCATAATTTCATGAATTGTCAACGTGACCGTAGTTTCTTTGACCACTGTGGTGTTTCTTTCATTTTGCACTGTATCAAATTGTTTTCAAGAAAAAGAAAATGGGCTCCCCATAGTAAAAGGTTATACATGATCTACATCCTTTTACTAGATGTACAACAAGACGGTTTTCTGCAGTTACGTGATGCTGTCTGGGTCGGCTGTTTGGCTCTATCCCCCATGCTAATTGCCCTTCCGGTGATAATTACTCTGCCTTGCTATGTTCGACATTCAGAACTGTTCACGTGTGTGTGTGTGTGTGTGTGTGTGTGTGTGATGATGGGTGTGTGTTCATGTGTGCATCACCTCTCTAATAACATATCATTTACGCCATCGAAATGACTGCAAATATATGGTTTGGATTATAATGCATAGCCAAGCATATGCATGTGCACAAACACACACACACACACACACACACACACAATGCTTTGGCAGTTATCCCCATGATATCCCTTCCCATGTTTATGGATGAATACATATGCAAAGATTCATGTACAAGTAATTGTATGTACTGGTATAGCCATTTACCAAACAGTGTTTGTTCATGGGCATGCAGAACAGCAGGTGCATGCTGTTCAAAGTCCTCCTCAAATCCCAGCTGCACCCCAGTGGGTCTGGCTGGAAGCTCAGGGATGTTCTCATGCTAATCATCAAGCTTGGGCCCATGAAATAGCACAGTAGAGACTGCCAATGTGATAGAAGGCAATTTAAATACACTTGACATCACTAGATTTGATGTGATTCCTGGAAATTGCCACAAATTGGGGTTACTAGACTGGCACCTTCCAGTGAGTGGGAGAGATGTTGGACACCCGAAAGAACATCCTGTCTTCCTGTTCCCTTGCTGTGTGGCGCGGTTCTGGATGATCTCTGGTTGTCTTTCCTCTCTTTATGCATGCATTTGCATTTGTCATCACTGGCATCCCTCTAAGACTCTTTCTCTGACTCTCTCTCTCTCTCTCTCTCTCTCTCAGCATTACTACAAAAATGCTTATTTAGGAAGAAAAGCATAAAAAATCATGCACATATTGGGCTTTGTATCTGTGCATGTGAGAATAGGTATCAATATGTTTATTTGAAAAAAAATGTTTTTGCTGCATATTTATTATTACACTTTATTATTCATCATTCATAATCTTTGATAAAAACAACAACCCCTTTTATCAGCTACTGTGTGTTTCTAATGATCCATGTCTCCGTGATGCACTACTTGAGAGAAATCTGCTGCAATGTGGCTGCATGCATGTGTGTGTGAGCGTCTGTGTGTCTGTATGCATGGTGGGATTGCCCTTGTTTGTGCGATTGTTTGTGCGTGTAATAATGCCCAATTGTGATAAATGTTATAATATATACATTTTTTGTAGCATTTCCTTATGAAACCCAGTAACTGCCCTGAGTTGTCCCTGTATGCAGAGACCACACTCCTTATTGAAACAAGCAGACTGCTTTTCCCTTGATTTTACTTCACACAAATGAATACATACATACATACACACACACACACACACACACACACACACACACACACATACACACACACGCGGATACATACACATACACACAGAGACACACACAGAAAGAAAGAAAATAACTGTGAATCATCATTTCCTAACCTCCACAGCACAAAGCCACACGCCGCTGTATAAAAGACAATGGTGATGTCCAGTTTCTTGAAGACTTCCCATTGAAATGAATGTCTCTAATCATAAATACTGGTGAGCCCTACAGTGTCTGTAGATAAATCCAAGGATAGTTAACTCCAGCAGAGGTTATAATGATAGAGTATAATAGAGTTCAGTAGAATAACCCACTGTTGGTGTTTATGTTTCATTGTTTCAAAGACTAAAGCCGTACACTGGTCTTTTACTGGGCATATTGTGTACAACTGAAGATACCATACCCCATGTAGTAGGTAAAGGAGCATTTAGCAGACGCTTTTGTCCAAAGCGACTTACAATCAGTACATCTGTGGGGTTTGACATTCTCTCACAGTTGGAGGGGGGATCAAGGGGATCGAACTGCCGACCCTACGGTTGTGGACGAGTGGACGACCCACTCATTCTAAATAAATTATCTTGTTTTCTTCCACATTAACCATTTTTTAATACTATTCTGGAACAATTCTGGTGGCATTGTACGTTCTCACCTGTGAAAGGAGTCCTTGCTGTTGTTTTGCCCAATGCATATTTAGATAATTAGTTGTTTTCTTATTATTTCTATTTCTTTTTTGTTTTGTCTTTAAAAGCTAGTGTGAGCAACAAAAAATGAGCAAGGGCTCATTGTTTCCCTGTGAAAGCTGCTCTCTCCTCTAGCCATTATCTAGGGCCTTCAGGGCAGGGTGTAGTGGGCTACTGGGTAGGGGCTTGCATGTGTTTTATTTTTCGTATCTTTTGGAGTTTGATTATATGTATTGCTTAACTTCATTGAAGACATTATTTCATTTCTGCTGTTAGACTTCGATGTTTAAGTTGAGTTGATTTCCCTTTGATTGTATAAGTGATTGACTGTAATTGATTCCCCACACTTTAGAATGTGGCTTTAGAACATGCTAGCGTTGCTGTGGAGCTGCATGGTGGTGGTGCAGAACATGACTTTAGAGTGCGCTACAAAGTGGCGTTCAATGACACTGTGGCTTCAGTTAAGAGAGCCTGGCTTTGTGTTCAAAATGTTAGTTATGAATGTAGCTAAAATGTGGCATTAGAACAGGCTTCAGAATGTGGCTTTCCTTTAGATTGTGGGTTTAGAATGTGGCTAGTTTATAACATGGCTAAATCACAGCTTTTTAGATGGCCGTCATCTCCTCTGCTGGCTGACACGTTATTAAGTTTAAGTCTGGATTGTTTAACTGGGAAAAGCCTGCACCGTGCGTGTGCATGCTGCAGTCAAATTTACCCCTTTATTGACAATGTATTAATACAGGCTACATAGTGTGTGGGGGGGTTGTTCCACATGCACACACACACACACACACACACACACACACACACATTCAACAATGAAGGAAATAGGCTGAAAAATGAAATTCAATCAGAGCTCCACAGAATGTAGAGGAAGAGCAGAGAGGAATAGCAATAGCTGTCCAGGCTATATATGAACTATTCACACGTACACGAACACACATGTACGTACACACGCGCACGCACATGCACACATATATAGTTCAAATGGTCCCAGAAGATCCAGCTGGAGCAAATATTGTTGATGCTTGCACTTTTCTTACTTACTTATCTTATTTACGCTCTCTTCCATCGGAAGATAGATGGTACTTGTTCATGTAGTTTAAACTGACACAGATAGCATGTCACATATAGTATGTCATAATAATGTATAAGCATGAAGAGAAAAAAAACAAACCAAATGTAACTGTAATGTAATGTTTTTCATTTAATTCCTCGAATGGATGTTGTCAATAAGACAACAACACAATAAGACTCATT
>OMKQ01019769.1:4792-16407 GCA_900302335.1 Phycis phycis
CCCCCCAGGTGCCAGCCAGCAGAATGCCCTCATTCACAGCAATTCAAGGCAAATGCAAACACTACACTCTATTATGACTAGGGGAGTGCATTCCAATGGTATCTTACCAGTCGCAGCGCTGGGCCCATAACGGGGGGACAATGGAGGAGTGGCATGATAGAGGGGTAAGCAAAAAAAAAAAAAAGGACCAGGGGCTGCCGAGTGGTCCGAAAGACACAATGAGCCGCGCCGCCGCATCTTGGAAGGACTTTATGAACAAGGGAGGACAACAATGTGTCGGGGAAAAAACTAGTTAAATATTAACACTGCAACGACGCCAATATTTCTTTTAAAAAAACATTTATTTGAACCGTTGAAAAAAGAACATGTTCTTCTGTCTTCGGTAATTACAAAAATAATGAACCCGGCGCTTAGTGCAAATCCACGGGTACACGTTAGCAGTCAGGAGGTCTGTGGTGGTGGTGGTGGTCTTGGTGGTGGTGGTGGTCTTGGTGGTGGTGGTGGTGGTGGTCTTGGTGGTGGTGGTGGTGGGGGGGAGTTTTATTATGCTGTCCAGAGGGTCCTGTGTGTCTCCCGAGGGTGGTGGGCTACATCAGTCGTCAGAGTCCGTGTCGTGGCGTCGCCTGTGGCTCTGTGTGGTAGCCACAGGGGCCACCTCGCCACCGCCCCTGTTTCGGGGGACGGGGGACCCCCCGTCGGAGGAGTCTGTGTCGTGTCGCCGCTGGCGACGGTGAGGGGAGGAGGGGGGCCGGTCGGCCTTTGCCTCCCCCCTTGAATAGCTGTCACGGGGTCTGGCTCCACTCTGACTGTGGCATGATGGATTATGATGATGGTGGTCCTTTCTGTGCCTGAAGAGTAAAAGGAAGCAAACAATCAATGATATGGACCTGGCGGGGGTCATTTAAGCCGATGCGAGCCTGCGGTTGAAGAGGCTGCCTCCAGAAGTCTATCATTCATGACATACCGCAACAAAAAAAATGTCAACTGGCCATTGTGGGTTAATATGGCCTAAGGTCATGATTAACTGCTAACTGAAGCCCGACTTTAAAAATGCCAATTAAACAAACTATTTGGTGTGCAAGCATAAACGCAACGGAAAAAAAAACAAAAACACATGGCATAACTTTTGGTGTCAAAGTTAAGTGTCCATGTAAATGTAATGTCTTTTAAAAAATGTTACAGCAGATTCTCTGAATTCCTGGATCTCTATCTTTAAAACAAATGGTTCTACCGACAGTGCTCCAGCGCCCTCTAGTGGCAGAACCCGTCTCACCGCGAGCCTTTGCTCCAAACTGTAAAATACATAGAAGCGGCCCGCAAACCTTTTCCGGTGGTCATCTGCATCGGAAGAGGACGAGTCTCTTCTGTGCCTTTTCTTCTTTTTTTCCTTCTTCTTTTTCTCTTTTTTGCTCTTCTTTTCCTTCTTTTTCTTTTTGCCCTCGTGTCTTTGAAAGGTAAAGCGACAGTTGGACGATTGCGTTTGTTAAAACACGGATGTAGGTGAACAGGTGGAACACGCTAAATACAATGAAGGTGAGGAAGATGAATGGAGCATTCAGATGGAACTGTTCCCTGAAGTGCCTCACCCCGGCTCCTCCACACGCTCACAGGCTGGTTTTGTTGAGGCTTCTGGGTGACCCTCCGTTTTGTGATGCTGCAACAACAAGAAAATCACACAGAAAGGATTCCTTCTCACATATTCTTTGAATACAAGTCTTTTGAAGAGGAGTTGTTGTCAACTATTTCTGCGTTAAAATTGCAGTAGGAACAGAACGCTGTTGAAATACCATCCATTGAATTTACCTTTTCGTTTTATTTTTGAAAAAATATCTATCCGGTCACTTACGGTGAAGACCGACAGGCCCATTTTGGCAGCTTCCTTCTCCCTCTGGGACAGCAGAATTTTCCTTGAACCTGCACTGTAGACGGAGACACACTTGAGCACACTTCAATCACAACTCCTCATAGAAGTAGCTCAATCATTCAATTACATAAATAACAAGAGGCACTTTAACCCACTTTCACACAACAAAAATAACTCAATTACAGAGCTGCTAATATAAGGATTTAGTGTTTAACTCAATAGACACTTACAGTTTAAAGTATTTTTTGACTATTTTGTAAAGTAGACTATTGTAAGTAAGTACACAACAGCTATTGCAGGAAACGGGCCTAGGGCTAGGGCTGGACAGGGAAGTGGCTAAGAGGGTGCTTGTTAGGGTGCCTGGGTTCGATAGTGCATGTATATGCAGCTCTACTTGAGAGAGCTGCATATACATACACTACACTGCATATGGGCTAAAGGGCCACACTACGAGATTCTCAAGGCCGCTCTGGGAACGATTCAAAGTTGTGCAGGTTCCAGAATCTGCAGCTTCAGTCGGGCAAATAAAAAAAAAATCAGGTAGTGTGGCCCCAACTTTACCCATACCTCCTCCTTAACAGCATGCATCAGAATTCCCTGTAAGTCACTTTAAAGCCTCTGCTATATGACTAAATAGAGACCCCATCACCTGGAGCTGCCCAAGCCCGAGATACGGTCCACATCTCTATCTTCTCCAGCGGGGTCCTCCCTTCTGCACACATCAGCCAGGTCCTGGAACAGGAAGTGTGACAAAGTAGTAAGCAGCTAATACATTGTTTAAAACATTACAGTTATGGTTTGAGCACATGATGATAACATTGCTTACCTCTTTGGTCAAGCCCGTTGGTTGTCTTTTTATGTTTTTGTGTCCGCTAAAACCAAACAAAAAACATTTGAAATTGGCGTTGAGGGCTTGTTTTGACTTTGACTCGTTGGCACTTTAATCGCTCTTTGTAATTCGGCACTTTGATTGCTCTTTGTAACTTGGCACTTAGTCAGAGATGTTGTATACTAGCAATGGTTAATCTAGCAATTGAAATGCTTAACTTGTTCTAGTGACTTTCTTACTGTATTAGCAGCAATGAAATGTGTGTGACAAATGTACTCTTTGTAAGTCACTTTGGATAAAAGCGTCTGCTAAATGCCCTAAATGTAAATGTAAATGACTCGTCTTAATTACATATAGTTTCAGTTTTTGATCATTTTGATCATTTTAGCAGACATTTCTGTCCAAAATGACCTACAATCAGTACATTTGTCATACATTTGTGGGGTTCAGTATCTTTCTCAAGGACACTTGGACAGCAGGTGGGGAACAAGCCATCGACCGGACGACCCGCTCTGCCCACTGAGCCACTGCCATCCGAGCTGTGGTCCAGACGTTCTTTCAACTTACAGGGCAGCCAGTAAGGCCTCCTGCTCAGCAGCTTTAACAGCAGCCAGCTCCTCCTCCCTGGTCAGAGGGGTCCCGTCCTTCTTGTCTCTAGCATACCACGTCAGATCTTTGCCTTTCTGCCAGCGTCCAACGGGCGCCATTAAAGAGTTCCCTGAAAATAACAACATGGCATGGATTGAATGGTTAAACGAGGAAGTATAATTAAAACTGACAAATCATGCGGTGGGCATTTCCGGGGGGAACTATTTTCCAAAATCAAACAACATAGTCTGTTTGTGATAATTGGGATGATGACTTTTAGGGGAAATTAATGGAGTGCAATAGCATATGGTAAAGAACAACAAGGCATTTAAATGATTAATGGTCAATAAAAGAGTATAACAACAGTAAAGCATGCAATGCATCCAGTCCATCTACTGTGGCAGTCTAGTGCACTGCAGTATGATCTCAGGGAAAGCAGGAGTATATGAAAACTTGGGTTTCCGTGGATAGGGGGTATCTGGGGCAAACCTGCATTGTGAACGAAATACCCTGCTATGAATACATCCAAGGCTGAAATGTAAGCCATACATCTGAATGTGTATGTCATAGTTCTGGCATAGCAGGCATGGTTTTGCGGGATACTGCCCAAAATAAACTAGAACGTAAGCGTTTGGCAATCAAACAAAAAGGAAGGCAGTATCTGTGGGCAGTACACACTGCAGTGGGACTGTGTGTTGCTCATGTGTGCAGCCTTTGCTCGCGACCGTGGGCTGAGGGCTCGACTCTTGGTCAGGATATTCCACCAACCAATAGGAGCGTGATGAGGGACATGTGCGGCGTGGAAAAAGGTATGCGAAATTAAAAAAATATGAGGAACTTTTGTTGAAGCATATGTGTTCAAATGAGGGTTACTGATAGTGGTTACGTTTGAGCGTCGCTAGTAGCACGTGTTTTTTTTTTATATATATATTTTAGCAAGTTGGGCTATTGCTAACGTTAGCATAAGCGAGACAACTTACCTAGATAGTTTTCTCGGTGCTTGTCGCCTTTCACGTCGTCCCAGTTAAACTGGTCTTGGCCTCCTCGCACACCACCGGACCGCGACGATCCAAACATATTGGCCTCTTTTGGGTGTTTAGTGGCAGTTTAACGCAGCTAGCCAGGCTGTGGGTTCAGACGAGCGCGGCGGTGTCCGCTAGGCCTGAGAGTCGATCATCCGGGGAGTTTTTCCATCCAAACCCGGTGATTTTCGGAGCGCGTCGTATGGACGGTCAACTTTATTGATTAGTAATCCTAACGGGTGCGGTTTGTACACTGCTGTCTACTTACCCACTATGTCATCAGTTGTTTCATAAAACACTCGACAAGTGGCGAATAGGTGATGCTGATTGTGTCTTAAGTGTTTCTGCCTTTGTTGACATAATATGAGATACGTGCTCGTGTATTGTATTGCGTGTAATTCACTGCAAACTGCAACCCTGATGACTCCAGATGAATTGAGAGTGTATACTAAGTGAATCCTTGGTGCTCACAGTCGCGCTCCAGTGTCTTTACCGTCGTGGCTCGGGATGATGACGTTTAGTCATCGTGTGTTGTCGTGAGCCGCACTCTCATGGGGTCGAGAGGCTAGTAATTGCTCTCACAAGAAAAGCGAATCCAGGAGGGACCGGTCCGTCGGGTGTACTGTCGTGGATTTAAGCCATCGCTGATGTACATGAGATATTTTTCCAGACTCTATTCAGGTATGAAGGCGTTGTCGTCCCCCCCCCACGCTAGCTTTGAGTTTTTCCCTCCACTCGCCATCAGCAGTTCCTGCATTCAATACACTAGGGTTGATGTGTTGCTTTCTAGGTTGTGTTCAATTGAACATTTAACCCTTAAATGTTAAGTGTTTTACTTTGGATATGGCACAGGAGTTTCAGTTTGACATAGGAACCTATGATGTTTAAGTCTAGCCTGTCGACATTGACTACATTTCTCCAGATATCTGTAATGTCAATTGTAATTTCTTTCACGTGATGTAAATCAGGTTTGAGATTACCCTTGTGACATGCTTAATTGAAACTAACTCGTTGCCCATGCTCCTAATTTCAATTAGAAACGTTCCTGCCCTATCATTGTATGTATTCCTTTTCATTCTTCTCTAGAATTGTTTTTGCAATAAACACAGCAGAAGATTGGAAAACCTATTTGTATTATAACCAATCCAAATTTGTATTTGTTTATATCACTGTGTTCAGTCCATGAATTTCTACAATATGTCGTGTTCATTCAATCTCTATATATTCAAGCTCTCTATACTTGTCTCTTTCAGTGATTGCATATGGCTGAAATAGATCAGAGTCCTCAGTCAGAGCAGATCATAAACCGCCTGCAAGTTAATATGACAAAGCATTATTATTTTCAACCTAAACTCACACTTATTGACATTGTCATCCATTCCAATGAATGAATGAATGAATTAATGGTGAAATATCTTCCCTAAAAAGGTTATGCTATGTTAGCGTAAACTCTTCTTTGGGTCTCCTAAAAACAATTGAAAGTATTTACATTTTATGTCTTTGCAAACTGAAAAGATGGCCAACACCTGGTATAGACCCTGAGATCAGCTAGATGAAGGAAGCCCTCTGTCTTAATTTAGCCAACATTCTGTCTAGTATAAACCCTCAAGAGGCTATGGAGAATGACTTGTCACTTTCAGCTGTGAAGAGTCGCATAGTGTTTACCTTGCAAATGGTTAAGGTGTATAAAGCCGTCATTAAAATTGTAGCCAATAAAAGATCATAAATCTTTGCATGCTGGAACAGGCCCTCCATACTATTGTTCAAATCGGGGGTTCATTCTAATTTGGTTAGGAGAACATTTCAGATGTTGATGAGCCAGTTTTACCACAGCACCAAATACTTTGGTCAGTATTTTAAGGAGTGGCATCAAAAGTAAAATATTGTAATTATGCATTTAAATAACATATAATTGCTATAAACAACTTCCCTATTTTACAGAGTGTGCTTAACATTAGGTGTACAACCAGTAATTAAAAAATAGCTTTGAATGTTGCCTGGAATTGAGATTGGTTGCCTCCTACTTTCTCTTTCGCAGCCCTCATTCCTCTCTCTCTCTCACGCCTGTGTGTACACAGTGCACCTGGGCGAGGCACAGAGAGAAAGGTAAGCAGAGAGACTTGGGAGACGGGTTCAAAACTATTTCAATAAGGAAGCTGTTTTGTAGGCTAGCCAAACATCGTAAAGTCTGACGTTAATAAATTGTTGTTATATATGTAAAATTGTGATGTTTTTTTTCCTATCTGTTTCCTACCTTTCACTATGAATGTATTGGCTGCTTCTTACGCTCAACCTATACAGACAATCGTTTGTTGCCCACCACAAGTAAGTGAAGGGCCCTCTAGCTAGTGCAAACGCTTTCCATCAGGTCTCCATGGGAACCAGAAGACCTGTTGACAAAATGGAATCGTCCGGTCTATTGGGAAAGGCTGATTGAGTGTGTGTTCGAGTCAGCTTTATCGAGTCTCAACAAGGCTAATCAAGGCTGTAGCACATCCTTGATTATGTTGACTTGTGTTCAATTTACCTAATGAATCCCCCCACCCCCAACACGCATTATGACACATGATTAGCCTTCTTAAAAAGGTACACCAACATTTACCGGCCAGTATCTCAGTCATTCCTCCTGCTGTTGTCCACTGTCTCTCGTGCTTTATCGCTATCGTTTCTTGTGTCTCTTTCTCTTTCTCTTTCTCTCTCTCTCTCTCTCTCTCTCTCTCTCTCTCTCTCTCTCTCTCTCTCTCTCTCTCCCACCCCCAGCTATGGCTGGACCAAGGCCTGTAGTGCTGAGTGGTCCTTCGGGGGCAGGGAAGAGCACGCTGGTCAAGAAGTTGATGCGGGAGTACGAGGGCGTATTCGGCTTCAGCGTCTCTCGTGAGTTGATTTGTGTGTTGCGCCGCAGTGGTAGGCTGCTGTGATTGGCCGCTGTGATCGGGCGTGGCGGTTTTGTTGTGGCGGTCGTAGCCATGTGTCTCTGCGTCCAGGTGAGGGACAAGAGATTGGTGTTGGACGCGGGACATTTTCTGTGCAGATTGAAAATAAAAGTTGTTGCCATTTCGACTGTATGGGGATAATGCGTATCTATGTGTCGGACCTGTATCACTATTCATAACCAAACTGTTTCTGGTCCTTTTTTTAGATACGACAAGACAGCCACGTCCTGGTGAAGTGAATGGCAAAGGTACATTACTATCACTATATTGTACTATACTTCTTGATGATATACCTTGCATACACACTGTGCACACTGTGTGACTTACTGTATGACTTTCGTTGGAACTTTGCCCCAAATGCTACTCTACCTCCATGCTGTTATGTGCACAGTCGTAAGACGATAAGACGTTCACACGGACGGCGCGTTCCTCCCTCAGACTACCACTACGTCACCAGGGAGGAGATGCAGGAGGCCATCGACGACGGCAAGTTCATCGAGAGCACCGTGTTCTCGGGGAACATGTACGGGACGAGCAAGGCGGCAGTGCAGGAGGTCCGGGCCAAGAACCTCATCTGCATCCTGGACATCGACATGCAGGGCGTGCGCAATATGAAGGCAACGGACCTCAACCCCATTTACGTGTCCATCCAGCCGCCGTCTATGGACATCCTGGTGAGGGCGGGGCGCACCTGTCTGTCAAAGCTCCAGGGGGCCACGCCCCCTTTTAGATGTGAAACGGCTGGCATTTGTTGTATTAGTTTTGTATGGCGCGGGTCATTTGTCTGACCTTGGCGCTGGGGTTTGCGTCTGCGGCGGGTTCGTTTCAGGAGAAACGTCTGAGGGACAGGAAGACGGAGACCGAGGAGAGCCTTCAGAAGCGTCTACATGCGGCTCATGTGGAGATGGAGTTCAGTGAGTCTACAGCAGGAAATACACTTTCAAATAAGAATTAGAATAACAATATCATTCATTAGAATGTTGTTATTTATTAAGAAATAATCCGAATTATTCATATTAGAATTGTTTGTTTTCAAAAGTATTGTACATTGTTTGTAGATTTTCATAGGAATGTTCTTTAAAAAAAAAAATTCACAATTAGTATTTTTTCCAATATGCGGCACACAGAAGCAATTTCCGCTCGCTGTCCGCAGGTAAAGAAGAAGGTATATTCGACGTTGTGATTGTCAACAACATCTTGGAGGTCGCCTATGGAGAGCTAAAGGGTGCGCTACTTGAGGTGAGTTGCGGCAGAGCTCCCCACAGGAGCTGCACATTACACGAGATTCACCGCAGCCATTGCTTGTTAGTGGATAGGGCAGTAACGTTTACTCATTAATATATTTGTACAAAGTCACCTAAAGTCCATTGTTGATTTTTGCATACATTCACAGATTTCCCTTGTAAGCATACAGTTTGGAGTTCTATGAGTAATGTATGTCTTCATGCTTTTCAGGGAATTAATCAAGTGCAGGAAACCAACGTCTTTGTAGAGAACTAATAGGAAGTGGACACTCTGGAGGTCTTGCCCATCACTCCTCTCCCCCAGGCAGACCTCACTTCCGAGCATTCCTGTTGATGGCAATTCCAGAATAACATTTACCCCAGTTTTACTCCTTTGTTCTTTGTTATACTTTACCTGCTTTTTTTAGGGAGGGGCATAAAACATATGTGACTTAATGGGCTACCAAGTGGGTTCAAGATGGTTTTTGTTAAATGTTTCGGTCCTTCAGAAGGAAGATATTGGTCAAGCGGGTTCATGGCTGATTACGTCCTGGCCATCCCAGACATGTCCATGTATTTAGTAAGTAAATTAAGACTAATTGTGTCAAGCAGAGTTTTCATAGTTTCCCCTGTTGGCTTTGGTTTACTTGGTAGTAATGGTAGTCTACATGCAATAACAAAAGCTTTGAGTGAATTGAAAATGAACATGGAGGATGTACATGGTGCTGGATATCTCTAAACTTGGCTACATTATTACGTGGATTGTCAAACTTGGGCTTTGTCTTATCACAGGAAGATGGCTTCTAGTTGCTTTGCGGGACACACACACACACACACACACACACACACACTGTACTGTTAAACACACACACACACACTCACTGTACTGTTAAACTAATTGAATTCCAGAGGTTTTTTTCTGAGCATTAACAAATCGTCAATTTGAAGTCTTGTCGACAGGGATTAAATTCAAGCGGATACGTTTACAAATACAAATGAATAGTCTCTACATGCACTCAGATGTGGAATAGAGTAATCATTGTACATTCTAAATGCCAGTTGTATTTGTATTCAAAGGCCTGAACAACCGTGTTACTCCAATCCTATTTGTCATCGGTAATTTTTTATATCATGTCCACATTCAGATGGAACGATGTAACCTCGCCAGAGTAATGGCTTGATTATCAACTCGACTTTTTAAAATCAACTGATGAATTTGGTTAAGGCTGAATAATTATTCAAACCTTCAAAATACATTATAGGGCACAGCCTGCGGCACTCTGTTTACTTTTAATGCTCATTCCATTGTGTTTTGAACCATAATGGTAGGATTTTCTTTTTTACGTTTTAGCAAAAATATGGTGTGAATATGTAATGCTAAACTGGAAATACTAACATTGTTCCTGTCAGTGCCCATCTCTAAAGCATACCTGCTTTGAATGAATTGCAATGTATGTTGTGCATGCATTTGCACAGTGTATTGACAGTGTACGGTTTTTCCTTCTTAGTGTGTACAATTTGTTCTGCGTGAAGAAACCTTTCTAATGCTACTGTAATACATTTCCTTTAATGACCTGGCCTTCTGTCCTTGCTTCGTTGGATGGTGCTTAATACAATAAATGGATAAAAACAAACATTTGAATCATGTGCTAGTTTGATTTAATTTATTTACTTTAGTTTCTCACTCCGACAACAACAGGATTCTCAAAATACTTAACATGTACAGTACAGGTAGTGATCTATTAATGCTGAAATTATTACACAAAATACTTCATGTAATTGAACACATTTCTACAACACTACAAAGAAAAATACTACTTTTCAAATAAACTATCCTGGTTATAGATGATTTTAAACCAAATATGTTAAATAATGTGAGATAAAGCATTTTGAACAAACACATTGACTCATTATCAACCATGAACTAAATGTCTCATTTAATTCTCATTTAATTATCTGATGAATATAACATCAGCTTTTGAAAAGCTAATACATATCATGCTGTCACTCATCTAAATATCTATTTTGAATCAATCATCTTCAACGAGTTCCTTGGTGATTGTACTGCATTGACAGATGTTAACATATCAGAGCAGTAACATTTGTAATCACCCAGTCATCATGGCCTGTGCCTATGTTCACGCTGTTATTACAGGTTAACATTGAAGTACGTGAATGTGCACTGAGGATTGTTGTCACCCTATTCAGTTTTCAGTGCAACATCACAAAGCTCTCCGTTAAATGTTGTATCTCTCTGTGGAAAGCAATTCAGTTAAATTACAGATGGCTAAATAGTTGATTGACGACTGAATATTTGTTCATTCATTTTACTAGCCACTTCAGGTGAATTTGAAGTTGGTTGTAGTTTAACTTTCTTTCAAATGACTGCAGCTTTACAGATTTACAGCCATCAACAACAACAAGGTTGTTCTATTTTCATACATTGTGTGTTTTGTGCAATGTGTGAAATCAATCAGTCTAAAATAAAACAAAGTCTTTATCAATGTTTAGATGTTTCTTTCAGTACCCAAACAAGCTAACGTTGGTGGGTCATATCACAAAAAGGAAATTTACAGCATCTTATAGCTTGATGGTTAACAAATTCAAAATTGGTTTCTGACTGTAACTAAACAATATAACACTTATAATTGTTACTAAACTATATAGTATTATAATTATTATCCTTATCATACTTTATTGTATTTTAAAAATAATTACAATTCCTTTCAGTTTTGCCTGTGTACTTTAACAACATCATACAGTGGATGGAGGGCTTCAATAGGAAAGAGACGACCAATCGATCGGCCTATTATCTTCTGGTGGTGGTTTGCTTTACAATGGAATGATCCGTCATATGCAGTTAACGTACGGCAACAATATGCACTTTTAATAGCTGTATATTTAGAAATGTTCCCATTTAAGACTACAAGGGTTGTGGTACCAAATTAAATCTGCTGGTCTCCCATTGCTTCTGGGCCTACTGGTTGCCGTGTTGTTTCTTACCAAATTGAAGGGTGACAGGGTTGCCCACGGGGGGCATGTAGTCATACGTCTGGGTGACCACCCTGGTCTTGTAGCTCTGCTGGCCGCCCTCGACTCTCTGCACCTCGGAGCAGTAGGACGGCTTGACCTCCAGCTGGGCGTGGCTCACCTGGA
>OMKQ01019875.1:1720-17814 GCA_900302335.1 Phycis phycis
CCCCCCCCCTACTTACTCTGAACACACTGGGCTTCTCTATGTCCGGAGGAAGAGAAACAACAGCCCTGCAGTTTGCTGAATGCATCGTGCGTCTTTGCAGAAGACTTGGGGCGGTATATGAATTTTTTACACCCGGGTGCCAGAGGGTTTCTCTGCCAATGCAACACTCTTGATTGCGAAGATCGTTTATGAGACGTAATCATTTCCATCACACTTGATGTACATTCAACCGGACGCTTTACTGGCAAGGGACGAGAAACTGCTGATTAAAGTATAGTTTTTTTTAGATAACATTCTTGCTGGCCCGTCTGGTGCAAAGTTTGTATCATAGGAAGAAGCCTGTAGCTAAGTAAGAGGCCACGTTGAGGAGGATAGAAGATGGAGTACTTCACTCCCTCCTTGGTCGTCGGGTTCATGTTGTTGTGTAGGAGGAGGTGACAGTATCCCCTGGAGAGATTTATATAGCCCATAGAGAATGCTATGGGTGGGAGTGTACAGCATAGAAGAATAAAAGTCAGACAGTAGGCCCACATCATTACTCATATGTAGACATTAATGTCACGCATAAAATCAAAGCTTATCACACGTTGTGTGCTTAAATATACAAATACATTTCCTTCATGCAGGCCTGTACAATAGGGGGCTGTGTTTGGCTATGTCTCACTTTGTTCAATGTTCTGTCTTAATTTGTTTTTTGCAAGTATCTTTCAAGTCCTCGCAGCTACCATAGAGACCGAATTGGCAGCCCGTTTGTGCTCTAAGCAGGCTTCCATTCAGGCTTCTACCTGAACGGTTGATGCCAGGGCCTCAGAGATCCATTAAGCTGTTGAGTGCAGCGGTGGACATGGGAATGAGCCCATGTTGTGGGTGCGTAGCGTGCTACTCATTAGCTTGATTGCCAAAAAGGCCTTTCTCAAAGTGGCAAAGTTGTGATTCCCAAAAAGAAAGCCGGGATAAATACTTTCAAGGTTCCGTCTCATCTCAAAAGACTGGACTCTCACGGCGATGACGTCAAGGCCTAGGCCTGTTGTTTTTGTGGTGCATGGTTTTTATTTGATGTCCCGGCGCCACGTCGTTCTGACAGGAGGTAGTGGAGGTCAGGGGTTTCTGCACGGTGCAAACTGTGTGCGATTAGTATCGATCGGGGAGCACACTCGCATCTCATTCGTTCGTGTATTGTATTTTACCCCCTCGTTGACCCTGAAATGTATCTTGCAGACGTGGACGCTCCGCGGTGCCTGTGTACACTGCTGAGTCAGAATGCAAGATGTTGTTGTTGATTATGATGACTCACGAGCCGCGGTGTCTGGCCGTCTTTCTTTTTGTTGGGGTGACCTGCCGTAAATACACCCCTAAATGTGTTTTGGTGTAATTATGTGATGATGAAAATTACAGCTACTCAACCCAGCGCTGGGTTCGCGTCCTCCATATTGAACTTAGTTTTCAGACTGTACTGTGTCACTGTGAATTACCATCTACTGCTCCATATGTAGCTGTAGGAGTCAGGAAGATTTACATCTGTGTGGCGTCTTTATGCAGCCAAACCTACACTCTTGCTGTTATATCATATTCTATATCCCCTCCCCTTTCACCCTACCCTCTTTCCAACTGTGCAGTGCTGCAATTCTGGCCCACACTCTGCCACCCCTTTCAAATGTTCTTGGCACATATCTGTGTCCTTCCCTTTGGTGTCAGAGTGTGTGTGAGAGAGAGAGAGAGAGAGAGAGAGAGAGAGAGAGAGAGAAAGGGAGAGAGAGGCAGAGTGAGAGAGAGGAGAAGGAGGGGGTGCCTAAAGGCGAAGAAGTCAGCAGTCATGGGAGCTGTCTTTTTCTGTCCAGTCTCTTCTCTCCTCTCAGCGTAATTGGTTTAGTGCACTCTGAAACCAAGAGGAAACTAAGAGGCTGCTTGATGGGGCTATTTCCGGCCCCATAATAACTTGTTCTGAAATAGAGCGCTACATGACAATGAGTGATCACAGTCAGTGCACATCATCCTGACCTAGGTAGCCATTACTGAACTGTGCTCTCAGATTGTTAGGCTCGACCTTCCTCCACTCGTAGGCGAGTCTGATTACTTCCATATTTTCACATGGGCAATCTTTGGTTCCCTATTAACCTCTTAAAGAGCTGCAAAAATCTCCTTTTTCATTTTCCTTTACCTATTTCCATATCTGCTCTTCAGCATCCTCTATGAATATATTCTTGTTATTAGTCTTCACTTATTACTCTCCCAGCTTTATACACCCGCTATCATATACACATCAGGGAACTATAGCATCTCTGCCCCTTTGATTTACATATGACATGCTCACATCTTGTTGTAGATATAAGCCAATCAGGCCTACAGTCTAGCTCACAATGTGCAAATTGCTTAAAGATTGAAATGGACTGTACACATGAGGCTGCATACTGTATTATATTTTCACTCATTATTTCTTCCCCTCCCTCCCTCTCTACCCCTCTCTCTCTCTCTATCTTTATCTCTCCCTCTCTCCCTCCCTCCCTTCCTATCCCCCTCTCCTTCTCTCTCCCCATAGACCTCCACCTAGCGGCAGAGCTGGGGAAGACCCTGCTGGAGAGGAACAAGGAGCTGGAGGACTCCCTGCAGCAGATTTACATCACCAATGAGGAGCAGGTGCAGGAGATAGAGGTACGGTGGACAGCCCATGGCCTGTGATTGGCTCGCTGAAGGGAAGTGCATCACGATTGGAAGTTGTGTTGTCTGGGTCTCAAAACATGAAACAGGAATAATGAGGGTTGGTATGTTCAAATATTAAAAGAGTGGTAGGAAATATCCTAGTCCTTGACGTAAAAATTGTAATGAGTTGCCAAAGTGACATGTCTAGAAAAACTGCAGGAATATTTGTCATGATGGTCCGACATTCCAATACAAAGCTAATTATCTACACCTGGACACAGGACATGGCTATCCAACGTGTATGTTTTTTGTATAACTACATCTGTCTACATGTTCCTGTATTTGTATTTCAAGTGTTGTCTGACTTTAAACGAGCACTCCGGAAACACAGAGATAATGATTATGCAGAGAATGACTAAGGAACCGAGATTGTTCCAGTGACTGAGGAGCCTTGATGGAGCCTGTGCGCTGTGGTCTCGTGTTCTCTTCTACATAAACACCGCATATGTTCACAGTACCTGTCCAAGCAGCTGGAGGTGCTGCGGGACATGAACGAGCAGCATGCTAAGGTCTATGAGCAGCTGGACGGGACGGCCAGAGAGCTGGAGCTCACCAACCTCAAGCTGGTGACCGACAGCAAGTCCTCACAGCAGAAGATCGAAAGGTCCCTTATTTGTCTTTCTGCTTCATGGGTGCTTCCTTCCATGCTTCCCTTTCATTACTTACCTCTCATTGCTTCTGTCTTTTTCCCTCTCTCTCCTTTGTTGTTTCCCTTATACTTTGTGTCCTGTCTCCTACTTTATTCATTCTATTCTCTCTATGCTATGGCAATCTCTGTCTCTCTCTCTCTCTCTCTCTCTCTCTCTTTGTCTCTTTGTCTCTTTGTCTCTCTCTCTAACTATCTTTAATTGAACACATGGGTATGTTATTTAAAGCATTCCTTAGACTTAAAACGTAAATACTGCCTTTGTCGCAGTGGTAATTTCCACCCATCAAAGGGCGCTTTGTTCATCCGGGAGCTTAAGCGGCTTGAAGCCATACCTGCTCTTATAGCTTTAGTACAACAATAAAAAAAACGAGGATGACTTCGGCAACACAATGCAATGTCATTACAAACGAACGGATTCACTTGTGGTGCAGAGAAAAGACCAGCATTCAGCGCGAGACACCACGCAACCTCCCAGCGCCCTCCGTCACTCTTGCAGGTTGACGGGGACCATCGACACTCTGCAGAACCAGGTGGAGTCTCTCTCCGGCCAGGTGGACCAGCTGCGCTCCATGGAGCAGCTGAGGGTGAAGCGGGAGAAGAGGGAACGTCGCAAGACCATCCACTCCTTCCCGTGCCTGAGGGAGCTGTGCACGGCGCCCAGGTGCACGCACGTGCACAGACACACACACACACACACACACACACACACACATAGTTGAACACACATGGTTGTGTTACATTGTGTTACATTAGTCCACTTGCACATTTAGGCTGTTGTTGGGGTAGTGGGAAAGATTTAGCCCCATTTTTATATTTAAACAACGTATCCGGACAAAAATATCGAAATAAAGTTGTGCTGTGTTTCAAACCAGTTTAGATTCACTTTCAGAGTAAAAGCCCACCTTTTTCAACACCGTAATCACTCGATCACCAAAATCAAGGCCTATGTCATACCTTTATGAAATCAAGGTACCAATATCTATATGAGAGATCTACATATATATTGTATATAAAGAGTAAAGGGGGCATTCAGCAGACGCTTTTGTCCAAAGCGACTTACAATCAGTACATTTGTGTGGTTCGACATGTGGACAGAGGGGGATCGAAGGGGATCGAACCGCCGACCCTACGGTTAGTGGGTTAGTGGACGACCCGCTCTGTCCACCCACTCTACCTGCTGAGCTACTGCCATCCCTGTGTGTATATATATATGTATATACTGTATATATATATTGTATCCCACCGCTCTATGCATGTGTAGGGTGGTATCTCACAGGTCTGTGCATGTGCAGGAACATGTCTCACCTCTCCACGCGTGCGTTGCGTTGTTAGGTACGAGGATGGGTTCGTGGTGGGCCGGGCAGAGAGCTTCACCCTGGACGCCAAGCGCCAGCCCCTGGAGGAGGAGAACACCCACCTGCGGGAGGCGGTGTCGGCCCTGCGTACGGCCGTGCGGGCGGAGAGGGGCCGGCGGGAGGGGGCGGAGAAAGAGTGCCACCTCCTTCTCAGGGAGTTCTCTCGCCTGGAGACGCGCATGCAGGTGAGTCTCCTCAGAGGAGAGTCGAGCCCACACACACCCCTCACGCCTAACATGCTTTCAGTATGCATGACCTCCTATTGGCTGATTTACATTTACATTTAGGGCATTTAGCAGACACTTTTATCCAGCGACTTACAAAGAGTACATTTGTCATAAGAAGGTGAAACATTTCATTGCTGTTAATACAGTAAGAAAGTCACCAGAACAAGTTTCAAGCATTTCAATTGCTAGGTTAACCATTGCTAGTATACAACATCTCTGACTATGTGCCAAGTTACAAAGAGCGATTAAAGTGCCAAGACGTACAACAAATAAGAGCATGAGGGTAGGGTTTTTGGATGTTTGGATTTTTTTGGAGGATGGATGTTATACAGGGTTCAGGTGAACTCTGAACAAGTGGGTCTTGAGTCTCTTCTGGAAGATGGGGAGTGACTCTGCAGTCCTGACATTGGCAGGGAGCTCGTTCCACCATGTGGTTATCGGTGGCACCGACTGACTTAGTGTTGATGTGACACAATCTCCTCCATTTATTGAACTGAATGGGAGTGATTTTTAAAGGCGGGGACCGGGGATTTGGTTCTGCTCTAAGGACAGGTTTCCAGAAGAGGCAAGGGGGATGCATGGATACGTGCTGAATTTAGTTCTGCAGAATACCCCTACGTAAGAGCCATTTCAAACATATAACACATCAAAGACTAATCATACTTATACGACAACTCCTTATGACTTATGACTCCACACTATTGGTCTGAGTCTACGCTATTCTGCTAGAAAAAACACTATGGATTGGCCCTTGTGTTGTACCCTATAATGGTACTAACCCAAGGGCTGATGAGAGTGTTGCACCAGTGCCGATCTTAACAGATGACACAATGAACAGATCACAGACACGGATGGCTTCCCTTTCCTTCCCCAGGACGCCGAGAACTGTCAGTCCAGGGTGCGAGAGCTGGAGGGGGAGCTGATGGAGCTGCAGCAGGTCCGGCGTGCGCGGACCCTCCTGCTGAGCGGAGAGGACGATGGCGTGGGGCTCACGCAGACCCTCCTCAACCGGACCCCGGAGACGGACACCTTCCTGGAGGGGGAGGTGGGCGACACTGGAGGCGGGGTGAGGGAGGTGGCGGAGGGCGCGGACGGCGTGGGCGGGGAGACCCTGCCGGCGTCCAGCCCCGTGCGGAAGAGCTGCAGCGACACGGCACTGAACGCCATCGTGGCGCGGGACGCCTCCGGCCGCCGGAGGGGCAGCTACGCCATCCACGCCAACAGCGTGAGGAAGAGGGGCATGTCCATCCTCAGGGAGGTGGACGAGCAGTACCACGCCCTGCTGGAGAAGTACGAGGAGCTGCTGGGCAAGTGTCGGCGCCACGAGGAGAGCCTCTGCCACGCCGGCGTCCAGACCTCCCGGCCCGTGTCCCGGGATCCGTCCATGAAAGACTGCGCCATGGGCCCCACGCCGGTGCCCCCGCCGTCACCCAGCCAGTCCCCCTCCACCCCCGAGGCCATCGAGAGCATCAGTAAGCAGGTGGAGGCCGTGGATAAGCGCCTGGGACAGAACACTCCAGAGTACAAGGCCCTGTTCAAGGAGATCTTCTCACGCATCCAGAAGACCAAGACCGATATCAAAGCCACCAAAGCCGCGAAAGCCAGCAAGCCCGGCAAATCTGGCAAATCTAGTAAACAGTAAGGCAATGCATCGGGATGGGTTCACGCTAGTGTCACGATGTGCTCTTCAGTGTTCAGGGTTTGAGATTGTAAAATGCAAGATTCACTTTATCGCTCCCTGATGTGATGCACGTTTTATTTAGTGCTGTGCGATCACATCATTTAAACCAACATAAGGCAAACGTAAAATCCAACATGAAGCGATGCACATCGAGTTTCACTTATCAGTATTTTGTTTTTTTATCTCGTTATAAATGATATACATGATGACGATGATGATGATGATGAAGGGGAAGCCAGGCAGATGCTCTACAGACAGCTAGCTGCCTGTTAGCTGTCTAGCTCACAGTGTTAGCTGCCTTAGAGGCACCTCAATCTCATATTCATTGATTATGTTAAACAGTTCAAATATTATACTCGTCTTATCTTTAAGCAAATATTTAACAGCTGCAACTACAGTTTGCTTGGCTTCCATATACGTCTCACATTAACATAACATTTTTCATTCTCAGATATTCTTTACTGACAAAATGACTGTGACCTAAAAATGCGAGCATTAAGCATTTAGATGTCAGCTTCAGACATTGGACATTCATAGCTTATTTCATTAATCTGAGATGTGTTGTCTTTTTCCCATTTCTGCATTGCTTCAGCATCTGCCGATTCTGGGTATTTCAGCTATTTCATTAAACAGACAAGTCAACTGCAACCTCAGCTTTTCCTTTAATGAAATACCAGCCGCAGGTCTCCAAAAGGAGTCATCTTTCCTTTCTTACCCATATTAAAACACACACATATACCAAGTGGAGCTTGTGCTATGTACCGCAACAGCTACTGTGCATAAACCTACATCTTTAAATCTAATTGATGCTCAGTGCCGTCTCAACTACGAACTTGAGATGTTAATAGTCTTCAACGGGTGATCTGCTTCTATCTACGATCGAATAATCTTCCTATAACGGAAAAAAAAGCCTTTGGCCTGGTGCCCCTCGCTACTACCCTGCACTGCTCTGCGTGTGTGTGACCTTAGTACTGTATTTTATACTCCAGGGATGCCTCATTCCCTTTTGTCTAGAGAGATAACACTACTAACGCGCTTTCTGGTTAGCACTCGCTTGTCATTGGAGCTACAGAACAAAACACAGAATCCTGTTCGTTACTTTTTTTTCATTTACTTTTTTTGAATAGATGTCACTGTTCACTGTGAATTTGCCATCGCAACTTCATTGCATTGACGTGTGCTCTAAATGGGATGGTGTTGAGGTGAAAGACCGAGGAAAGAGTTGACCTATCAGAGATGTGAAATCGGATGAGACAAATGGACAAATTTCATGCAGTTGAGAAGCAAAATGTATTCTCCGACAATTACTTTTTGAAAGTGCAAACACTCATATCAAACCTCAGGGACAGATTTGTTTTTTGAGAAGCTCTTCAGCTCACACAAACTACGACAGGCAACCCACCGCAAAGACCACGTTCACATCAGATCCCTCAATATTAAAATTCACATTTCGCCCAGATCCGGACAACCCTTTCTGTTCACATTATTTCACCATTTCGGAGATCCGTTTGTTTGCACGTTCTATTAATTATCTTCGGTTGTTCGGTATCTTCGCTTTGTAGCTGTCCCTGGGGGGTACTTTGCTCACACTTGCTGCTGTCTCATCCAAGCAGAACGAGCAGAAGACAATCTCTGCGGGTCGTTGCCTTTCCCATCCCCTTAACGGGATGAGTGTTCCCTGCTTCAGCATACAGTGCTAAATGCTGTGAACGACTTTAGTTGTTTACTGCATAATAAGTTGTTGGTGAACCAGCTCTCCCAAGCCTCTCTATATATAAAGTGCAATGATTCAATGAGTCAATTCTCCGAAGAAAAATGCAGCTCGAAACAGCTTGTGAAAAGAGCCCTTTGATCAAAACCCCAACAAGCATTTTTCCTGAGACGCAAAGGGCAACCTAGCAAGCAAGGCCTTTGGCTAACGCCAAACCAACTTATTATCACCCATTCAGCGGTATTGCCTCTGCCTCCGCTTCAAGAATATACCTTACAAAATGCCTTTGTCCCCCCTTGTCTAACCTCTGAACATATACTTTGTTTGAAGTGAAAATTATTACAGTATATCTTATATTTGATATATCACTTATCCATTGTCAAATGTGGAGAATGAACCACAGGCCTATGACATTGCCACAAACAATAGTGCACACACAACCGAGAACGGATGGCAATTTTTTTACTGAATCTGGTTGACAGTGAATTCCTTTAACCTTCGGCTCGAGGTGTCCCAGGCTTCTACAGACTCTAGTCTGTAGAAGTAGTCTTCTGCAGACTCTCTCGCCACTCGCCCAAACCCAAGCTAAATGACTGAAACTAGAAGATAGGGGATGAGCTGTTGAATCCCAAGCTATAGTGCCAGATACAAAGGAGTATATGTTAGTTTAGTTTATCTTTGATTGCCTCCTATTAACGAACCACAAAATGTGTTCTATCAAAGCTTTGGCAGGTCAGCAGTTGAATCTGTTCTTGCGGAAAAAAATAAATAAATGCCAAACCAGATCTTATTTTCTTAATCCCTAAAGGGTTCTGTACTGTATATTTTGCACTTGGAATTTTTTGATGCACCATCTTTTGCATAATTAGCATAGCCGATATAGTTTTGTCTTATTTAATTGTTTGTGAATATTTCACAATTGTGTCCTTGATCGTCTATGTATGTGGTGCCTATATGTTATTGTCACTAACACGTGTGAAGTTATTAAACGATGCATTCATTTGATCCCTTGGTTAAAAAATGATGTAGGCTACTATTAGTTAACATATGGTATATTGGCATTTAAGATAAGTCAGGTGTTTCATCAATACTGAATAATTACCTTGTTAATAAAGCATTGATTTAAAGTGTTTTTGTGTGGTTGTATTTAAATATGAATAGAGAATAACCTAATACAACATAACTATATTACATCATTCTAAATTGAAATTGCACAAAATAAATAGTGTTTTAGTAAGTAGGCCTACTCCATACATGTTAATATGTAACTATGTATAGTATGGAATTCAAAATCAGAAATAATGTGATTGCAACACATGTTATCACATAACAAATCTATACATATAAATAAATATAAACTATGCAGGTAGGCCAGCGTCAACAGATAACAGGAAATCACTTTGCAATCCATGACCATTACCTAGGAAGGGAAATACATACACAACTCATGTAAATAACATATATCGCTTGCAAGAATAGCCGTTTAATTTAATGTATTGTTATTAGAATTATTATTATAATTATGACCAGTACTTTCACAACGACCGCGTGGCCTAATGGATAAGGCGTCTGACTTCGGATCAGAAGATTGAGGGTTCGAGTCCCTTCGTGGTCGCTTTTTAACCATTGCTATGAGTTGTTCGGCGTTTGTATCTAAAACATAGACTGTATTTATACTTTAACTTGTTATGTCAAGTTATCATGCATTATTTGATCCATCTTATTACTAAATAGCTATACAGTCAGTTTTCGGAGCTATTTCGTAGCTACAGAGCTTATAGAGAATTTTAAAGCATGGTTTGTCTCGTCGTGAGACAAACGGGAATGAGTACTTTGTGTACGAGAGATAATATTATCATATCATTACTCTCACTGCTACTATATTCACTTAAACATCATAGTAGATATACACACAAATAAACTTCGTTTGTTCCTGAATTGACAAACCTTATATTTATAAATTTGTAACTACATGTGTGTGTCAGCAGAGTGGCGCAGCGGAAGCGTGCTGGGCCCATAACCCAGAGGTCGATGGATCGAAACCATCCTCTGCTATTTTTATTTTCTTGTCACATTCTGTAGATTCGAAAAACGATGGTTTTAGTTTTGCTATTACCAATTCGGACTAAAACACACCGAAATGTATGTGTGATTCAGTTTTCGGTAATAATTGTTAATATACACGGCGTACTCCAAACTATCGAACACTATGTTCCTCCTGCGGTTTTTTAAATTGTCCCTCCGTGGACGCCGTACTTCCTCATATGGGTGCGGATTTTTATTGTCAACAGATGACTCCACAAACTATGGAGGCTGAACGAAAGTGAGCCGCTGGCTTTCTTACGTGGCGCGTTAGAGTATTAAATGCGACTTTTACAATTGTGAATATTGGCTGTGATGCGGCGGCATTATGGGGAACATCTTTGGCAAAAAGAAACGCAGTCGGGTGACGGAGCAGGACAAGGCGGTATTGGTGAGCTGCAGCTTACATTAGTGTGTGTGTAGTAAATGTATGGTAGGGCAATAAAGAATAGAGTGTAATCAGATGTAGTTAGGCAAAGCGTGTATGTGTATGTTATTGTTATTGTTATTAAATGTAACAGCGTCGTTTAAATGCCCGTTTGTTCGTCATTTCAGCAACTGAAACAGCAGCGGGATAAACTGAGGATGTACCAGAAGAGAATAAACCTCCAACTCGAGAAGGAAAGACTTCTTGCCAAACAGCTTCTTAAAAATGGCAAAAAGGAGTAAGGCACATGACTTTTACAATTGTTCTGTTTAATCCACAATAATGTTTAATCCATCCCAGTCTCAAATTTAAAGAATCTTTAGAATGAATACATATGAATCGAATTCTGGCATAAATAAGACAGTAATTGTATTGTATTGTTACCATCTTCAGGAAAGCGCTTCTCTTGCTGAAGAAGAAACGCTATCAAGACCAGCTTCTGGACAAGACAGAAAACCAGATTAGCAACCTGGAGAGAATGGTAGGTATCAATGGTTACAAAGCACAGACACATACATCAGCATCACATTTTAAGTCTCTACATTACCTGTTTTCTTCTTCTTGTCTGTATAGGTTCAAGACCTTGAATTCGCTCAGATAGAAATCAAAGTCATTGAGGGGCTCAAAGTTGGAAATGACTGTCTAAAGAAGATGCATGAGGTACAGAATGAATGAGTGAATTGTGAAGGAAAATAGAAAATGATGAAGAGGTTTTCATAAATCACTTACTGCAAATTACTTTAAAGATATGTATTGTTTTCTCTCTTAAGTTGATGTATTGAATGAGTGGTTGATCATTATTATTATATGTTGATCTTGAGGCCCACCGTAAACTAACTTGACTTGAAAGTTTTTGTTTCTGCGTTTAACTATGAATGTGGCCATAGTTAAGTAACATCACAGAACTGATTGATTAATTATTGGTCGGTGTGTGACCCCCAACAAGGTAATGTCCATTGAAGAGGTGGAACGCATTATGGACGAGACACAAGAGGCTGTTGAGTACCAACAGGTGAGATATCAGTTCTCAATATTATATCAAATGTAATGATTCATCATCACATGGTCCTGCTTCTGAAGCAAGACTTTCAAGTTCGAATGAAAGTTGGATAAAAGGGATATTACCGACATACACTCTTGAATGCCCTGTTTCAGGTGTGTGTGTGTCTTAGAGGATGGATACCCGACCTGAGCCCAACGGGACCCAACGGTACCCGGCGGGCCAGGTCGGGTTTGGACAAATATTTAGAAATTATGTTCGGGTTCGGGTTGGGCTCGGTCACATCTGCACTATTAGAAATTTTTTATTTACCCGCACGGTAACCCGCGCATGTTGCGCTCATCTGTTTGTTGACATTTCCAAATGCCTTGCAGTTGCTTAATAATAAAGGCGGGCTTTCATAAACACAGACGTAAATGTGTTATTAGTATGAAAGAAATAGACTTTAACTGTGTCGGGCTCGGACATAAAAAGCTTGATGCCTGTCGGGCTCCGCTCGGTTCGGGTTCGGTTACTGTTCTGCCGGACGCGGGCCGAGCTCGGACAGACAATTCCGTCCCGATCCGCACTCTAGTGTGTATTAAAGTCCTGCAGTGTGATTTGCAAGATTTCACTGAGAGAAGTTTTGCAAAACTCCCAACCAACTGAATAAATGCGATGAAGGAGCATCTGCAGTTTCTTGACTTGAAAAAAATTTGCATTCAAGCAATGAAAACAAAAACTGTTCATGAGATGCATCCCTGTTCAGTAATGTAACTCTGTTCAAGCCCGAAAATGTACAGAATGTTTTTCGTTCCAAAGAAATGACATGAGCGTCCACCTGACGCTGGGATACATTAGGATTGGGATCTGCTTCTTTTACCTTTTTTTTAAAGGAACAACCTTATGTACTACTATGCGTAACGTAAATGAAACACAAATGTATGTTTTGTTTGTATTCATGCTACTTTTTTGTTGTTCCTCTCTCCAGCAAATTGATGAGATGCTTGCGGGCTCGCTGTCTCAAGAAGACGAAGACGCTGTTCTGGCAGAGCTGGAGGCCATCACCCAGGTCCGTACGATCCGTGGTCACAGTCAGTCGGCCGCAGTCCGCAATCACAACCGTCGTTGCAAGCCATGCACACGAAGGAGTTAACCCCACTTGCATTTACATTGAGTCATTCAGCCTAACAACTGTTTTACTCACGAGTAAAGATGTTGCACAGCTGCACGAGCAAATCAATGCATGTAATCTCTCTTTGTTCTACGGGAACGTTCTCCTTGTCCCTCAGGGAGACGTGGTTCTTCCCGAGGTTCCTTCGGAGGACCTGCCGGAGCTACCAGAGGTGTCGGAGGAGAAGCCAGGTGGGTGTTCCCCGATGACCCGAGAGCCCAAGTGTCCCCTGTGAGTTCACGCTGTTGTCACCGTGTTGACGCTCGTATCCCTCCTTGTTTTCAGAGCGGGAACGGTCCAAGAGGAAGCAGGAGAGAGAGATGCTCGCCATCTGAAAGTGGCTTCCTCTGCGGTGACTCCATTAGAACCGTCTTACCTTCAGACACTCACAAGCAAACATTTTTTGCTTGTGAGTGTCTGAAGCTTACTTTTTTTTTACCCGTAGCTTCTGTCATGCGTCTGTGATCAAGATGTAAACGAACAGGACCTCCCAGCTGCTGTCTGTCCAATCCCATCTCATCACAGTGCAGTTCAAGCCCTCTGATTGGCTCGCCATCGAGCACCGAAATGCAGTGGCAGACCTCCAGTTGAGTGAACGCTCTGCAAGTTTTCAACAATTTGTGCCTAAGCCGTCTCGGTTTTTAAATTCCTTTTCTTATTTCGGTTGAGGCGAGGGGGGTGGGGGTTTCTGGACTATCAGCCCCAGCCTTGAAGACTTCTCTTCTGATGTTTATTTTAAGTATTAACCACTAGCAGTAATCCTTGTTATCCTATAGGCATAACTAATCCTATCCTCCACTAGCATACATTCGCTGTCATTGAGAGGTCACTACGTTGTGAGTGTGCTCAACCCCCACCTGGCTGTAGAGAAACACATTTTGTGATATATTCTGCGGTTTTACTGTGCAAAGCCTTCAGGGTTTTACGGTCACCAACAATGCGAGTATACCATTATGACATCAGTGTGTCTTCGGCCCGACATACTTAAAAAAAAAAAAACGTTGCTTCAGTCTGAGGGACCTGTAACGTTTGATGAAACTGGTTTTATTTCAACATGATTAAAAATAATGTAAAATTGCCCGTTGAATAATTAACAATAAACGGAAATTTTATTTGACTTGTCCTCTGCGTTATGGTCTTGCATTACTAAAGCAGTGCCAGTCATTCACCACCAGGTGGCAGTACAGCTTAACTTCTGAATTCCTGCAAGCTAGAAAGCTTATAAAAGTTTGAGCGAATGCGAAATTCTTATGCGGTGCTTTCCGTGTTGGACGGCGAGCTTACTCTTGTTGACACATTTACCGTCAACGTTGACCTTTTCATTAACCGTCCTATGACCATGTATCGCCTATAACTGTACAAAGACTATATCACACACACACACACACACACACACACACACACACACACACACACACACACACACACACACACACACACACAGTATCTGATTGGAATTGAGTGCTTATGGAACTGCAGCCTGCTGGAGGCCATAATGCGAGCACGTGTGTGGCCAATAATGAATTCTGCCTTTCACGGGAATTACCACGTATGAAAAAAAAAAAAAGATAGGCCTACGCAAAGCCCCGCTCAATACGGAACGGACTACAGCGCTAACAAAAGCCTGCGTGGGAGTGGGCGGTGTAGCGTCGGAGTGCCATTGCCAATCGCAGCTTTATGAATCACTATAGCAGGCGGCGACCGTCTGGTGAACGTGGGGCCTGCGTGGATGAAGTGGGGGCACACAATGCGGTGATACGAAATCGAACGGGGGCGTTGGACACGTAGCGCGCGGCGTCCACGTCGTCCCAACAAACACCACTCTGTGGGTTACTGTCCCTTTACGGAACGTCCCCAGTCGTCCGTGTGATCGACGACGGACAAATTGATATTCACAACAGGTGAGCTGGGGAACAAAAATATTGGAAAGCCACTGACATATATAACCCCAAGACCCGTTTGTCTTTTGACTCATTTGTTTTAATTGCTCGCCAGTCCGATATCCAAATCAATAATATGCAAAATTCTGAAACATTTTCTGACAGCCTGATTTGTTCAACCACATTCAAGCCGTTTTCAATGCATTATGTTGTCCTACACGCAACATAACGTGGAATTTCACCAACCACTAGCAATGGTGATTCTTTTACATGTTTATCCGTGGGCTCAAATGCAGAGCCCACTCACACCTCTGCATTCAGAAACACGATGACTAAAGAGTCCTTCAACCGACCATAGGATGGGTCTGTCATATCTGTGCTGAATAGACTGGGATGTGGGAGTAGCATTTGGAACGGGGGATGCTGCGAGCGCAGGGCTGCAGATATTGTGAATGATTCCTCCTCGCGGGGAGGGAGAGAGAGAGAGAGAGAGAGAGAGAGAGAGAGAGAGAGAGAGGAGAGAGGCGGTGCGGGGGCAGCGCGAGAGGGGGAGGCGTGGCTCGTTTAAACGGCTCGCGCTATCCCAACGCTGAAAGTCTGCCCCTGCGCGCGAGAAGAACAACGCTAGCGTGCCGCTGACTGCGTGGGCCAACGTGGGCGCTGCTGCGTGTGTGTGTGTGTGTGTGTGTGCGCGTATGCGCGTGTATGTGTTGGAAGACTTTCCTATAAAAGCAGGGGGATCCCACTCTCTCTCTCTCTCTCTCTCGCTCTCTCTCTCACACACGAGCGCGTCTCCCGCACATGTTTTAAGGGCTTCCACCTCGACAGCCGCTTAGAAACTCTCGAGTTCCCCGCCGCAGTGTTCCTCTGCTGTGTGAAGGCAGCACTTTTTTTTCCTTTTCTTTTCTGAACGGAGATCTCTAGGCTGTGAGTTGTTGGTGACGGTTCCAACATGTCTCGGACGGACGAGGTGCACCGCATCACGGAGAATGTCTACAAGGTAAGGAACCAGCCGTCACGCGTCCATTAACACGGCGCTGCCGACCGCGCGAGAGATGAACGGCATATCGACACCTGCTCCGTAAAGCGACAACTGTTAGTGTACGGGGGGGGTAACCTGCTGTAATGATGGTGGATAATGACATTTAAAGCGTCTTTAATCCATATTTATTTTTTCTTTTAATTTAATTCACGATATCGAAATCACATTGTTTCCACGTAGGTATTAGGGC
>OMKQ01019882.1:7768-20591 GCA_900302335.1 Phycis phycis
GGGTGGGGGAGGGTCCATTGTGTTTCCCTGGACGGGTGGAGCAGTGCCAGACCGTTACACAGATGAAGCTCCACTTCATCAGGCCTCACCAGGGGTGTCAGGAGGCCCCAGCTGCAGAGCTGCAGGGGCCGCTAGCCACGACGCGACACAGGGACTTACTTGGCCTGTGTGGCCCTCCTCAGAAACAAGAAAGATGTATATTCATAGGGTGACACACAGGTGAGGCAGACACGTGTGTGCTGTGAGATCTAGAGTGTGTGTAGCCTCTGCACTAAGTCGGTTTATCGTTTTTTTCGCATTTGTCGCATTCAAACCAGTATTTGGAGGGAAGTGAGTATAAAGTTAGGCTTATATTTAATAATACATTCTAAACATTTTACAACTATCTATATATATACCCTCGGCCACATATGACAGATTACCCAATTTTCCATAGGCTTCTAGTCAATATTTCCAAGACAGTAGCTGGAAGACTAATTAAAAACTAGTCCTTTATAGTTGCCTATTAAAAATATGGGACTAAAGAAAAATATCCAGCGTTTTCGAAAGCCCCTTTTTTTTTAATTATTATTGCAGATCAAAGACAGGTGAATACAGGATGGGGTGGGTCTACTTGCAACACCCATATATTTAAGCCCGTAAGGTCAAGGTGATTAGCATTTGTGTCTTGTACATCCCAGCCTTGTTTCTTCTAAAATCCCCCAACCGCATGGCCGCATGTCTGTTCCACTTAACAGCCTACATTTAACCTCACAATTATTCATCCAAGCATAGCCTAGGTTATCTATAATTTCCCAAATGACGATTCTCTCATATATTTGTATCATAAATTGAGCAAAAAATGCAAGTAGTAAGAATAGGCTATAAAGTATGACAAATTAAGTATGCAAACGTAGACCTACTACTAGTATGCCATGTCATACACCTGGCAGCATTTAAATCAGAATCTAAAAGAAAAACTTTCGGAACAAATAATGCATTTCACACGTTATTATTACACTTTGTTTGGCCAGGCGTGCGTTTCGGTAAGCAGGCTAGCGGGATGTAGTCCACGGTGGAAATAATAAGGGAAATGGGCGGAATTAATTGGGTTTGATTAAGACCGCTTTTCTTGACATAATTGGGGGTCAGGGGTGGGGTGTGGTGGGCGGTCATTTGATGGCTGGCGCCAGCTACTTGTCTTCTCTCCCATTCACTTGAGGGAGAATGACGTGCCGAACGAAATGTGCATCGTGTCCGACTTTCCAAGGACTCACGTAAACACGGAACACGCAGAAGTTGATGCAGATATAACTCCGCGATAGCATCTATTAATGCAAGTAGTGTTGTTGACATGCAGAGTGTCCCATATGTATTCCACACATAACATCGTATATCAAACTTAACTATTTGTATTTATTTTTGACTAGGAACATATTGGTCAAATGCAAATATGCAGAAACATTTGCATACATCTACTCACAATGGACGATACACACAGAAGCAAGCGGCAACAGGAGACTAGCCCACCAGAGTTGAGTTGAGGCATGACTGTTGGTGTTCCGGGACATCAAGTGTCTTGATTTTGGCACCCTCTGTTGGAGATAAAATGTAGTTGTGTTAAATGTAAAATATAAGTTTTACAACGGAATTGGGAAAACGAAAATAAGCAACACGTCAACATGGTGAAAAACATAGTTCGCATACAAATTAATAATATTCTATACAAATTTTGACATAATGTAGAGTGCTGAGTAAAGAGCACGGGTTAACACTTCCGCTGATTTGGGGTCGGTGGTTGAAGACATTTGTTTCGTGGTCTCCTGCCATTGGTTGAGGCGTCCTGTCTGGTCGACCAATGAGAGTGAGACATCTGTTCACTCTTGCAACTCCAAAATTCCTCCTCCTTCTACACAAAATACCCATTCAGACAAGACGTGGTCAGTGGTGGACAATAATACCTTCGTAAAAATGCAGATCTTAGGGCTATTTGCAATAATTCTATCACTGTACGTCGTCCATGCAACGGAGTACTTCCGAGAACAATTCCTTGATGGTGGTAAGTTGGGTGTGCTTCTTTTTTTATGCACCACACATGCTTAATCCATCGCATGCTAGCTAGGCGGAGTTAACTACGTCTAAGTATGGTATTTGTCAAGTTGTGCTTACATTAGTTACTCACTGATATAAACGGCACCTTTAAATACGTGTATCTTTTGGAGTCGGTGTCCATGGTTTCATAATACCTGAAATGTATGGTTTTAGCGTGACATTCAATGATGGCTTCCGTTTGTGGCCTAACATTTGTTGATGGGTCAGTAATAGGGTCGGACCTGCCATTTTTATTTTGTATCACTGCCGACTACCTCCAAGATCTTTCGAAGGCAACAATTATCTGAGTTAATTAAGCAGCTAACAATGACATCATTCTCCTTTCTTCCTACTATAAAGATGAATGGAGAAGTCGTTGGGTAAACTCCAAGCACAAGGCCGACTACGGAGAGTGGAAACTAACTGCAGGAAACTTTTATGGAGATGCTGAGACGGACAAAGGTGTGTACTCGTCCATATAGATACTGCAATCATGTACGTCCATGTTTTCTGCATTCCTGAATTTTTTGATAGTGCTTTCAAATCATAGTATGTGGCAAAGAGTCTTGACCAGATATGTCCATGTGTTGTCTCACTGAACTCTTACATTACTGTGCATAACTGAGCAAACTACTTGTTTCTCGTCCTTAGGCCTACAGACAAGCCAGGATGCCCGCTTCTATGCCGCCTCGGCCCGGTTTGAGCCCTTCAGCAATGAGGGCAAGACTCTGATCATCCAGTTCACAGTCAAGCATGAGCAAAAGATTGACTGTGGCGGTGGTTACGTGAAAGTCTTCCCATCTACTCTGGATCAGACTGAAATGCATGGAGATTCTCAGTATTACATCATGTTTGGTAAGTAACGTATGATGGACAAGCCCTTATTAGAATCTGTAGTACATAATTCAATCCTATTTTAAGGAACCCTTACAGTTGTTAAAAGTCCTAATTGGTCTGTGTGGGATGAACCCATCCATCCCTTTGTATTGCCGGAGCTGTATTGGTAAGGTTTACTCTTGTCCCGCAGGCCCTGATATCTGTGGCTACAGCACCAAAAAGGTCCATGTCATCTTCAACTACAAGGGCGTTAATCACCTCATCAAGAAGGAGATCAAGTGCAAGGTGATTTATATAATTTCAATATCCTATTGTCAATGTAAACATTTGCTCCTGCTAATGAATCTTGAATCACAGCAACTTCACAAATGTTCTGATCACAACGCATGCTCTTTCCCCTTCTCTTTCATGTCCAGGATGACGAGCTGACGCATCTGTACACTCTGATCCTGAACCCAGACCAGACCTATGAGGTGAGGATCGACAATGAGAAGGTGGAATCCGGCACTCTGGAGGAGGACTGGGACTTCCTGCCCCCCAAGAAGATCAAGGACCCAGAGGCCAAGAAACCCGCCGACTGGGACGACCGTGCAAAGATTGACGATGCTGAAGACGTCAAGCCCGAGGTGGGTTACCCTAGCGATGGTTACCCACTGCACTAACTGTGGCTCTTGCTCTTGCTAAACCTACACAAGCACAAACCTTTTGTGAAAAATTGAGCACTTTGCATGATAGCTTTTTGGCCAGGGCGTGGGATCAAAACCAGTTTGTAAACCTAAACTTGGGACCAACCCTATGAACTGCAGGACTGGGACAAAGCTGAGAACATCCCTGACCCCGATGCCAAGAAACCTGAGGATTGGGACGAGGACATGGATGGAGAATGGGAGCCAGCCATGATCCCAAACCCTGAGTACAAGGTAAGGATTTGGATTCCTCTCCAATGTGGAAAAAGGGCTATCCTAGCTTCACAAAGAGCTCCATTGACAACATTACATTTTTTTTCTTTATCCAGGGAGAATGGAAACCCAAGCAGATTGACAATCCCGACTACAAAGGCACGTGGGTGCACCCAGAGATCGACAATCCCGAGTACAGCGCCGACGCCGCCATTTACAAGTTTGAAAACATTGGAATTTTGGGCCTGGATCTGTGGCAGGTAGGGTGATTCTTCCTTCAGCACGAAGCCTTTGGCTGTAGTATTGTTGTAATGTCACTAACTTGAGATACTTGAATGACTTGAATTTCAATTTCTTCTCTCCCAGGTCAAGTCTGGCACCATTTTTGACAACTTCCAGATCACGGACGATCTGAAGGAAGCCGAAGACTTTGCAACCGAGACATGGGGTGCCACGAAGGTAGGCAGCCAGCTGGGTGAACTCAATCCATCGGCAAGCTTTTTTTTTTTTTTCCCTCGGCACAGCAGTCAATTGAACCATTCTCTCTCTGGCTGTTTTTTTTCCCGTCCGTAGGAACCGGAGAAGAAGATGAAACAGGACCAAGACGAGGTGAAGCGAAAAGAGGAGGACGAGAAGACCAAGGAGCAAGACGCGGATGGCGAGGATGAGGCCGACAACGACATCGACGAAGGTGACGATGAAGACAAGGATGACGAGGAGGACGATGAGGAGGACACCCTTTCGGAAGCCGACGAGGAAGATGCCATTGCTAAAGATGAGCTATAAGGGAGCTGGGGACAGCAGATGGCCCTGATGCACTGTCCTTTTTGTTTAGTTTTTTTGTTTTATTTTAATGTTTTTTTAATTTGTCAGGGAGTGCCGTGGCTGCCATGCACCCACCGCCCCCCGAGAGCTGGACATTGCCCAACTTGGGAGGCAATTGTGCGTTACCTGGACTCACTGCTCCATTCTTTTCTAATCCATTTCCAAAATGAGCCGTCTTCCCTCAGAGTTGTTCCCCGTGTCGTAATTTATCAATAGAAGCTGTCACGCGCCCTCGCAGAATACCTTGACATGAAACCAGTTTGTGCGGCCCACGTCGGATAGATCCAGTTATTGATTGAATGCATTTGCACATGGACACGATGGAGTTCTCCTGTAACGCTGTACTGTACCTCATCACTCGTTTGAAAGTCAAACCAATAAACCGAATGATTCGTCTTAAATTTTAATGTGACCATAGGAAAGGTTTATCTTGGCAGATCTAGGACAGGATCACACATTGAGGCTAGTGTTTGAATGTATCTTCTGTGTACTTGCTCCATTCATTTGCAATTTTCTCCCACATGTACTCCACTTTCCCCTGCCGTTAATAAACCCTGCAGTACACATGAGTGTTCCAAAGTTTACCATTCAAGCATTCTGCACATTAAAGTTGCCTTGTTCTAAAATGTATGGAATTTGAAAATGTCATTCCTTTCAACTTTCTTTATGCTGTATGTTGGGGTCATCTTTTCATTCCTGTAATATGGTTCGACACGGTGTGGTAGATCATCTAGGATCACGCTATCTTCATGGGACAGAATGTTATTGATATACCAGAGTTTTTATTAAAGGGGTTACTTCACTCTAACTGGCTTTTGTTTTCATTCTGGATCTGGCAATGGAATTGCATATTCCTTTTTTTATATATTGGCTTATAGGTCAGTTCATATAAAGCTAAATGCAATCTTAAATGCTAAAATAATCTCTTGTATTTGAGTATTTGCTCTATTATGCTTTTCAGAGGAATGCTTGGACATTAAGTGTTTTGGAACATTATTTGCATTGAGGGGTTGTATCTGTGGCACATGAGGAAGAATCTGGTGCACAGATTGCAACGGCAATAATTATGACCCATTTTCCACACAGATCTAATGGCACAAGTAATTCCCAACACAATTAATTATTCAACAAAGCCTGAGCAGCCAGTTTTTGACAGCACTGTCACTGCTACCAATGCGCGTGTCCGCTTAAGGGCGTGCGCACTCCCGTCACAGCAGGAAATATGGCGGCGCTCATGACTTTAAGTCAGGTAAAGCAACAACTCCTTTACCTCAGAAAATCTATCATAATGGTTTGATGATATGTATTATTAACGACAATATCAATGTATTTCCCTCATAATGCTACTTTTTACGCGGTGTTACGGTGTGTGGTGGTCGTAGGAACAACCTTTTGTTGTCAATTGACTTGGTGAACGTCTACCAGATGAAGCCTCTAGCATGCCGTAGTAGACTATTTAATTGGTAGTTGGAAATAAATACGTCTATAACTCATGTATGCGAACAGCACTAGCGCTCTACAGAGTCTTTTAAGTACTCTGATCTCTCATCATCGAAGGCTGTATATTACAATAGATACTTTAATGGGAATGTGTCGTCTGCTATTAAGTTAGCTCTCTAGTGAACGCCAAAGTTGGCCTGTCTAAGTAG
This sequence comes from Phycis phycis, assembly GCA_900302335.1. Classification (NCBI taxonomy): domain Eukaryota; kingdom Metazoa; phylum Chordata; class Actinopteri; order Gadiformes; family Phycidae; genus Phycis; species Phycis phycis. The sequence continues at coordinate 14,049 of OMKQ01019882.1, forward strand.
ACACTCCCACGTCCCCTGTTTTACTATGTCTACTTTCTCGAATATCAACAGTTATCGAGTGGAAACCCGGTATATGACAACTATTTCCGACAGGTAAGGTCTTTTGCCTTGTGTTTATCTTTTTGAGATTGGCGGAGTAGCTTTGGCTGTGTGTTCATGATGTGCCCAGCTGTACTCAAATCAGAGTAACCTACTACTGTCCTGGACAAACACGTTGATCGTAACTGTCCATCCTTTTAGGTGGACCGTGGAAACACAGGACAAATATCAGCTGGCGATGCAGCGCAATTCCTTAAAAAGTCAGGGCTGTCAGACAGTACACTTGGAAAGGTAATACTTCAACTTGTTTGAAAACGGAAGTACACAGATATCTGAACTACACAATGTCTTATTAACCCTGTATTTGTTTATAATATGTTAGATTTGGGATTTGGCTGATTCGGAACGAAAAGGCTATTTGGACAAGAGGGTAATGTTGTGATTTATCAGATTTATTTTATTCTATTCCTCTGTGAAATTGTGTTTTAATACTGACGTAAGCATGCAAACTGACTACCACACTCTTTCCCCAGGGGTTCTTCATAGCACTAAGGCTTGTGGCCTCAGCACAGGGCGGCAACGACATTAGCCTCAACAACCTCAACCAGACACTAGCTCCACCCAAGTTTGTGAGTAATGAACAAATTCCTTTATTTCACAATATCCAACGGGTTGTTCATTCCTCAAAACAGCTGCATGTATTATTCACGACGTATTCCGTAGCTCTGATTGAGTCTTGATTTGGGTTGGCTTCAACACTATGCACTGCATTGTTTTGCAGAAGGACACCGGTAGTCCATTAGCAAGCATATCCCCCACACCGTCAACATCAACAGACTCTCAGTGGGCCATACGGGTGAGTAAAGCACGTGTAGACACAGTGTTCCCATTAACACTGGGATATTCATCTGCTATGAATGAACACTGATTTGCTTTTATTCCAGCCTGACGAAAAAGGGAAATTTGATGGTATTTTTGAAAGTCTGTTGCCGGTCAATGGCCTCCTACCAGGAGATAAAGTCAAACCTGTGCTCATAAACTCCAAGCTACCTCTGGACGTGTTGGGAAAGGTAGGTCCATATTTATTATGCATAGGAATGCACAATCTAGGCATCGCTTTTCGTCATATTATTCTTCTTCACACCAAATGTCTGCAATTAATGGAGGCTAAACAACTGAACCTTGAGATTTTAATTTTATTCAACTTTACACTTTTTGAGATATTTGCGATTAAAAATGCAAAAAACTCCCATAGAGATAACATTGAGTCTAGCTTTCCATTCTTATGTTTGACTCCAGTATTTGCTTTCCTGCTGTCAACTGGACGACATAGCTCAGTGGGTAGAGAGTGTGCTCCACGCTGTTGGTGGTTCGATCCCCGCCTCAACTAAATTAATCTCAGTGATCACAGGCATTCCTATGCACTAAAGTAATTCCTCGTGTAGAATTATATTTTCTAGTCAATCATGTTTTCTCTTTTTTTTTTTTTTTTTTTTTAGATTTGGGAAATCAGTGACGTTGACAAGGATGGGCAGCTGGACAAAGAGGAGTTTGCAGTGGTAAGACGGCGTCATTGTACCACTGTTCCAAACACCACCGAAGCTGCTCAGCCTGGCTGCTGCGTCCTTGACCCCTGTGCGTCTCTCTCTCCCTCTCTCCCTCTCTCTCTCCCTCCCTCTCTGTCCTTCCTGTGGGACCAGGCCATGCATCTGGTCTACAGGGCCATGGAGCAGGAACCCGTCCCCGCCACCTTGCCCGCCAACCTCATCCCGCCCTCCAAGAGGCGGAAGTCCGCCGTGAGGTTGGCGGGCGCTGTGGCCGTGCTGCCTTTGTTCGGCATGTCCACCTCCTCCGGCGCGTCGCCCCTCAAGGAGACCCTCCGCCCCACGCCCGCCCTGAGCGCCGTGGCCTCCCTCGGAACGCCCACCGGCGGCCTCTCGCCCAAACACTCCTTCAAGTCTGGTCCGCAGCAGGTACTGCTCCTTGGCTCCGTGGGTTCCCGTGGTGAGAGCTAATAAAATAAAGGGGGGCATTTAGCAGACGCTTTCGTCCAAAGCGACTTACAATCAGTACGTTTGTGGGGTTCGACATGTGGACAGTTGGAGGAGGAGGGGGGGATCAAGGGGATCGAACCTGCTGTCCCCACCCGCTCCACCCACTGAGCTCTCTGGGGCTACTGCCGCGCCAGAGAGCTGACATGTGGGCGTGCGTCGCGCCCACTGTGTGCTGCCAAAGCAACGGGATGGGGGTTGGCCCTGTTGTGGGCTTTGCACGCCGGGTTGCCCTTCACGCTAATCTAAGCTGTGGGTTCACTGCTCTTTTAATTCTATGTCACGTTTGCCATACAACGAACGATGAACAATTGCATGTGGTTGATTTTAAAAAGAAAAAGAAGAAGGCTTGTAGGCTGAACAACTTTTGGGATTTGTGTATCTATACACGCATAAGCTACAAAACCTCAGACATTGTTTTGGAGCGTTATAACTATTGTTATAATACCTGGTAACCGCTTCAAGCTCAGCTATTAGGCTATTCATTGAAGAGTCCACTGTGCTTATTCTGCTCACGGCTGAATTGGAAAAGTCTTGCTAGTCAATTAGTAGTGTTGATTGTGGTTGCCAGTTTCTGTTGAGTCAGCTCAATGAAACACATTCCTTTTACATTGCTATTACAAATGAACACTTTCAATTTAAAAGCCTGTTTCCCAGCTGCGCCTCGCGAGTGTATCATGAGGGCACAGCTTGCCGCTGTAAGAAACTAGCGCGTCCAGTATTCAATCCCTCGCTTAGTGCTAATAACCGACTTGTTTGGCCACATTGTTCTAAGCAGCGTCCACCATGTTTCTCTGTGCACCGTGCGGTTACTGCAGGGCTCTGTGTTTACACCAAGTAGTTCTGTTCGAGGGGGTAGAACACAAGGAATGACGGCTCTTCACTCCTGACTGATTCCCGATCAGGGCAGATGGTTGTCATCGCACCACGATCACATAGTCTCTCGACTTCCTCATTCCACACGCTGTCCTCTTCGTTGCCGTTCCTGTCATGCCACCCTCGCCCTTTTGTCATTTGTGCCTGAAACCATTGAGTGTTTGGTTCCATCCCCTATTAACAAAACACTGCAGTATGTAACGGATACACGACACAAAGATACAGAAGTATGACAAACTAACTTGCATTACCGATTGACCTTCTCATCACACGTGACGCCTGTTTGGGCTGCCCTAGCACATACATGGGTTGATTTCCCCTTGTGTGTCATCTGTGTCCTTAGCCGCAGTCCTCGGTGAACTGGGTGGTCCCGCTGGCAGACAGGGGGCGCTATGACGACCTCTTCCTCAAAACCGACACGGACATGGACGGTCTGGTCACCGGTACCGAGGTCATTGAGATCTTCATGCTGTCCAGCCTGCCCCAGACCACGCTGGCCCAGATATGGTGAGGCCCGAGAAAAGGACTTTGCCAACAAAATCTCAATTGCTATGTTTGTTGAAATAATTTTGGTGTTGAGTTGCCTCTATTTCAAAAGGATTTGGAAACGGAATATGCCACGCTGTTCAGCTACATTTTAAAGATGGCGTGGTAAAGGGCCATTTAGCAGATGCTTTTGTCCAAAGCGACTAACGATCAGTACATTTGTGGGGTTCGACATGCGGACAGTTGAGGAGGAAGGGGATCAAGGGGATCGAACCTCCGACCCTACGGTAAGTGGACGACCCGCTCTGTCCACCCGCTCTATACACTGAGCTACTGCCGCGTGGTCTGGCGTAGACACACGGCAAACCCAACCTACCTAGGGGTCTACTTTGGACGGGAGTGGCATCACAAGGCCCACATTGAAAAGGCCATGGCAAAAGTGAGCACTCACACACACAACCGTATCCTCGACGAGCTCACCAGCGTGAGATGGGAGCCCGTCCAAGCAGCCTACGCTCCACCGCGCTTGCTCACTGCTGCTCAACGGCCGACTATGCCTGCCCAGAATTGTGAAGATTTGCGCATGCCAAAAAAACAAAAAACAAACTCTGGGTCCTGCCCTCAACGCAAGCTGCAGGTGTATACCTAGTTGTGCCTGAGACCTTCAGATAGTGGCAGTCTCTCCCCCCCGTACACCGCCTTTGCTTTTGCGGTGGGAAGACGGATCCTTGACAAGTGACGTCTGCGTGCCCCGCGCCAGAGAAGTCCTGGCCATGCACGCTCCAGCGGCCCAGCTTGGTGCACAGACGTGGGCAGGCACAGTCTGTCGTAGGATACAGAAGAAGTTGTCATTTTTATTTTCATTCATCTCCTAAGTTGCAGACGATTGCTTTTTTTTTGTAAATGTTGTAGAATGTTTTGCTGAGTTTACTTCTCCAGCTTGAAAACTTATGTATTTTTTTTGTCCACAAAGTGACACACACTTGGTTAGTGAGTAGCTACTCACTTCCTCCCACCATCATTGAGGAACAATGGTGGCGGAATTAATGACCCACGGAAGTCTGGCACACCAAGAATGGCATTTATGCTTACAATGGTGTTTTTGCAAACGGCTCGTTGGCGATCACGTGACCGGATTTGCACAGAAAATCCATGTAACGGCGTCAGCGGCCTGCGGCTCAGAACAAGGGTTTATTTGTTTCCTCGTAAGAACGCTCGATTCCCCGTGAACGCGGGTGCCGTGAGACTGGGCCAAAATGTTTCAGGTTTTTTTAGTTGGCGGCGCGGCGGCATCACGGTGTCCTCTGCCTCTCCCCAGGGGCCTGGCCGACACCAAGCAGATGGGCAAGCTGAGCCGGGAGCAGTTCTCCCTGGCCATGTACCTGATCCAGCAGAAGGTCAGCCAGGGCGTGGACCCCCCGCAGAGCCTCGCGCCAGACATGATCCCCCCGTCGGAGCGCAGCGCGGCCGCCGCCGCTGGCCCCGTGAGTCCACGCCGGCCCCCCCACCCCCGTTGCACGCCTCAGCGCTGAGTTGTCATTGAAATGCTCGTGTTTGCAATGTCAGTCGGGTTGTTGTAGGCGTATGGGCGTACGCTCAAAATGTGTAATTTTCACAAATCCTGTGAGTTGCATGGCCGCAAAGGCGGATCACAGCGATGTTTCTCTTTCCAAATTCCAAAACATACAATTAGATCTACGTCAACGCATCAAAGGTGATGCAACGGTATAGTTAATATTACCGAGCTTATAAAACACTGGCTCTAAGCTGTCTGCTTCTTCTCTTTTTAATAAATGGGACATTTCTGCTACTTTCCAGCTGCATTCTTCTGCTTTGCTTTCCCAACAACAAACTATTCTTCCACCCCTGCGTTTCTCCTCTATGGGATCTCTCAGAGCTACGCTGGTTTCATGTCTGCTGTGGGACCTGATCTCGCTGCCTTTGCTCATCTGCGCAGAGTGAGTAATTGCCCTGTTCTCCACGCGGTGGCGCTGTGGTGCCCGCGGTTTGCACCAGCGGCAAACGTGTCTCAGGCATCTTTGCATTTGCAAGCAAAGTTTTTGCTTGCAACGCAAAGCCTAATAAATTATCTTTGTCGAGTGAATCGTAGCGTCGGCATGGCAACACACACGCGCATGAATGTGTGTATTGTTGAACTTCTAGGGGCGTGCCGGACTCCACGTCGTATCTCCACTGACATTTTGGAAGTGGAGGAGCATTGGAATGTTAGTTATTGTGTTTTGTTGTTGTCATTGTTTCGTCATTCATCGTGGAATGATGTGTCCTTAAGGGTGTCATTGTTGTGTTTTGAAACGGTCACAGCATTTCCCATGCTGTGACGTTAGCTTAGGTTAACGATATATTTACATTGATTATGATTGTACAGTGCTACCACTCTCAATTTGGCACTGTATCCCCCCCAAAAAAATTAAGATGCATTCTGATGTACAAGCCAAGTAGTTTTGACTTCCACTAAAGTATGCACTGAAGCGTTTCAATATTTATTGGCATATGCTGCCACCTGCTGGTATTGCTGAAGCATCTCTGAATTTCCCAAGTCCAAAGACTTGAAAATCTGATTATCCAGCACAGATTCAATTAACTTAACTGGATGTATTGTTATTGCAATACAGCACTGCTCTTTTGAGTCTTCTCGATATGGTGGACTATTGGCTACAAAAAATCCCATAATGCATTCTGATACCCAACTCCTATTGGCCTAATTATTTATATTTCCTTAGGCTAATTGGATTCCAACCCCGCGTTTGGCTGAGAGTATTCCAATAGCATCTGCTAGTTGTGACCGCACATCACAGTGGCGCACTCTACCGCTAAATCTCTAAAAACGAGCAGATGTTGACTCATCTCGGCTGATGTTCTCCACTAAGAACCTCCCCCCGCGGGTGTCGGTGGGAACCCTCGCTGGGTCTCCCACGTCAGTCCCCTTTGTGGGAGAGAGTCTGATCCCCTCGCCTGCTGTGTCTGGGCTCCGCTTCCTTCCTGTCACACATGTTGTGACAAGCGCAAGCAGCGGGGCGCTCCTCTCCCCTCCCGGTGTGGCTGTGGCCATCATGAACCTGCTGTCATTCCT